>JAQFYM010000813.1:0-48350 GCA_034694785.1 Agrenia bidenticulata | reverse complement strand
TCTTGACCTGTTCAGATGATTTGAGAGCTGGATTTTGGTAGCGCCGAATGGCCCCGGTCTAGTTCCACTTCCATTTACCCCTTCCAACCAACTATAAATGGAGGAATTAAATTATGATTTGATCGCGTTTTATATTTCTGTGTAATTTCCAGAATTACACTCTGTATTCATGTAGGATGAGGATAATTTGTCATCTCTCTTGTGTGAATCAAGTTAAGAATAAACTTAATATCTTTTATTTATTGAAAATTCTTGGGTTTAGATGATGGGCAATTGAAATGTAATTCAGAGTATTTTAATTTTACAACTGACGCTTGGAATTTCTCAAGTTAAAATAGTTGAGGAAATATTATTTCACCATTCTTTATTTTGTCAAATATAGAATCTCTGTCATTTATCTGGCATTTAAATATGAATTTATAATTAGTAGGTGTGAGGTGGTAATATGGAGGAAGAGGTACTAGATAAGACTAATGAAACCCTTTGAGGGTAAAAATAAGTTTTAAAATCCCCAACTAAAGGAACCAAAATGATCAAGAGTCGGCAAAGGAATACTTTCCACCCTTCATAGGCTTGATCCATTCTGTTAGGTAAATAAAGGAGCTCATATGAAAATCCAAATATAACTATTAAAAATTTCTATCCGATTTTAGGCAAAAAAGAGCAACCCTTTGAGGTATTAATTAATATTTCCACCCTTCAGATTGTCTAAAAGTATATTTTAGGATTTAGGGTGCTGTTTAGCCACAGAAGGGTCGCGGTTCATGGCTGCTCCCTTCACCCTTGACCCTTTCTCCCAAAAGGGGACGATTTTTCCCGTCTATGGGACGGACGAACAGATAGACAAATTCATGTAAAGCATCTTGCGATACTTTGTTAAATAAAGATAACATACACACGAGAGCCTATGAATAACGAATGGTTGATGGACGCAAGAGTTCAATCAGATGACAGTTTTACTACATATTATTATGCGAAATGATTTATTTAATTTCGTAAACATGTCATAGACTTTCAACAAATGCTTACAGTGCTCGAAAAAAACCTTGAATGGAACATAAAATTGTTTGTCTCTCATTACCCGGTGAAAATAAATACAAACAGCGCGTTTTTTCAAAATACGAATAGAGATTCCAGTATAGTATGTCCAGCATATAAGTAGCAGTCCATTCTAAGCCCTTCCAGAAGAAGGACGGGATTTTAATTTTTTTAAACTAATCAATTATTAGCTTTAAAAGATGTATTAAGGCAGAAATGAGTGGCTAAAATGTTCGCCCGATTCTCAACTATGTTCAATAACGTCCGAATTCCTAGTCCTGGAAGGGTTAGACATCCTGCAGGGACAGATTCTGTTACTTCTTTCCCATCCTCCTCTGCCTCTGCCAATAAAAAACACTGTGCTCGCCCAGGGGGTGATGGTCTTTTGGATTTTTCTGATAACGATCAACAATCATGTCAGGTAAGGTAGAGCCTGTGTAGTTAGTATTTTACTGTGCCGTGGTTCTACTGGTTCTGTATTTTAAATCTTGTTTTAATTGCATCCTCAGGTGGACAATTCAAAGGCAGTTATTGCCAAAATCGCTTCTCTTTACGCCGAGCGTCTTATGAGTGATATCAACTTGGTTATCAATGGGCAGGAGTTTCCGGCTCATCGTCTTATTCTTTGTGCTTCTAGTGATGTTTTTCAGGTACGTTTATTACATTTTTATAATTCAAAGTTTTGCTTTCTCTAACATCACACATCAATATGCTTGACGCATACATTACATTGTCGTTTCACGCAGTGAAAGTAAGTTTCGTCAAGGATAGATGAGATGTAAGTAAATTACTACTTAAATAAATTTGAATATATCAGGTAATGCTGATGAATCCGAACTGGACGGAGTCGCGTGAGTCTCGTGTGATTTTGCAAGAGTCTTCAGAATGTGCGGACAGCTTTGAAGACTTCCTCAAGTATTTGTATACCGGGAGGGTGAAGTTTGAACTCTCAACTGTGATTCATCTCCTCACATTGGCTGACAAATATAACGTGAAGGTAGTGTTTGTAATTTTGGTTGTGTTAGAACTATGGTATTTAAGAGTTTTAGGGCCTAAATAGGAAATTAATTCAAAGTAGGTGTGCTAACTTAAAAAATTCTAAGATTAGATTAGTGATTAGGGGTTTTTATGTAAAAATTTAACGAACATGCATTTTTGCTGTTATTTGTATCATCTCATTGATTTATTTGGAATTTTCATAGGACTTAATAGCTCTCTGTTTGGACTACATGAACCAACATATTCCTGCAGCTGCACACCATAGTCAATTAATCTTATGGTTCCAGTACACATCTAACTTTGGGTCGGAACATGCTAAAGTAGCAGAGAGTTGCAAGAATTACATCCGATGGAATTTAGAAATGGTCGCTAAAGCAGATGATTTTCCTCTTTTGGATGTGGAACTTTTTAGCTCCATTTTATCTCAGGACGATCTAGTTGTATTTGATGAGTATAGTCTTTACACGTAAGTTTATGCTATTAATGGAGATACAATTGGATTAAAATGTTTAAATACTGAATTTTTATATATTTCCAAACAGAATTTTAGAATTTTGGATTGTTTGTCAAACACAAAAATTTTCCGAATCCGATCCTGATGTCGAAGCTAAAATGTTCCGTATAGTTGAAGAAACTATTGTTTTTATCCGTTTTCCTATGATGACACCTCGGCAACTCGCAGGTATTTTTACCCAGTATGAAGCTGATAATCTACAACTTTGTATGCAAAAGAGTACATCGATTTTTTTCTATTATTGCCTTTTTTAGACTTGATCCCTAGTCCAATTGTTCGGAAGTACAGTTCTTTAATGGAAAAAATGGCTATTGCGATGGGATTTCACAATGGTGAGTATTGACATACAATTTTCAATTTCTGTTATATCGGAGTTAATTAGGTATTCTACAAAATATTTTCAGGCCAATTGGAGAATTTTATGGAAGCTATTCTTCAACATCCTTATAAAACGAAGTTCTTCACTCCAAGGTTATACTGTACTGATCAATGGAGCGTTTGCATTGTTGCCCCGTTCAATAGACTGCAGCATTATCACTCTCAAACTTTAATGTTCTCAACTCCGTGCTCATTTGCGGAAGGTGCTGTAGATAAGCAAGTGGAATGGTGCTTAGACTTCTATCCTAAAGCTGTTCAGTTCCAGCGGTGCTTCCTCATCGGTTGGCATGTAAGTAGGGTTAGGTTCTGCTTTTATATTTAATTCCAATTCCCAATTGAAACACAGAAGAATCATCGTTTTATACAAAGAGTTTGGGTATCGAATTTTCGGGTTCTTAAATTCGAGACATAAACTATTTTGTCGATACTAAGAGTGAGTGGAGCGCTGAAAGACATATTAGACACACAATACTAATTGTAAATATATCAGAATATTGTTGAATGAATGTATTGTTTTGATTTTACTAGGGAACTATTGAAGTTCCAGAACACGTGCTCAAGACTGTTCGGCTTTCAATATTCTGCAAGTCGGAGGAAGGAGTTGAAATCCGCGTGCACATTGGTGTCCTAATAGCTGGTTGCCAAGACGGTGTGGAACATGTACGTCGAGTCGTGAAACGAAACTACATTTTTTCAGACAAGGATCGTGTTCTGAATATGGATGATTTACTACCTTATGGAGATCTCAATAGTTGTGCCACTTGCGATATCAATCGACGGAATCTTCAAGGAAGTACAGATCCAGGTTCCCTTCAATCAACGATTCATGACCTAGACCCTTTATGTACCTCTTGTTCAGTCGCAGGAAGAAATTGTTACTTTGTTGGAAGATCGCAAGACTCGGTTAAAATTAGAATAGTCATTACTCCTATGCGTGAGTTGTACTTTTAATGTTTATTTGTTTTGTTTATCTAAAAGTATGAGCAAATGTTATTGAAGGCTAAGAGCTGTAAAAGAAATGAGAATTTTTTTTATTTTTGAGCAATTTACCTCAGCACCCACGGACGAAGAAGTTTTCTACAGCGTTCTTTATGTTCTACGCGTAGCACAGTACCTAACAAATCTGCGATAAAGGATGTCGAACAGATTATTGTTTCGATTTTAAAATATGAGGTTTGAAACTGTAAACTGTAACGTAAAATGTGACAATCTTCGTGACTTTCACTTTCGCTTTGTTTCATTATGTTGTTACTTAATTTAGCATTAGCAAAACTTATTTTTAATCGTGTTCAAACTTCACAATTCTTTTATTACTTGTCGGTTGAAAAATCGAAATCTGTTTGTTTTTATCTCTCGATGTGTCAATCAAAATAGTCAGTGTGGGCACCACATGCATTTAAAATTCTATAAATAAATGCAGCGATACTATATCTCGTTAAATTTTGTTATTTTTGTACGTTTGTGTACCATTTCATATACGTCCCTTGTCATTGATTGTGAACGAATACTACTTTTATAGCTCTGCAAAAATTTCTTAAAGTAGGTATGTCCCATGCAGAACATTTTCAAATATTCTTCAATTCTTGTAAACAAACTCTAAAAAGGTTTGAGCAAAAGAAAGGACAGCATGCCTTATGTACTTGGAAATATACGTGAAATATTGGCCCCAAACAACACGTAAGACCTCATAATGTTAATATTTTAAGACTGACGTCCTTTAAAATCAGAATCAAAATCATATATGTTGTCTACAATCAGTGAGTTAACATAAGTAATATACTGCGATGGCAATATTCTTTCCTCCTATGAGTACTAAAACGAACGGGCTAAAAAGGGTTGCTTTGTCGGGAAACATATTGTATTGGAGTTGAGTCTGATATGATGAGTGTGAAAGTAGGACATGACCGGCATGACTAGAAACATAAAACTGAACCTTTTTATTTATGTTTTTTACACAGGCCTTTTTCAAGAAGCACAAGTCCCATCTTTATCTTGACTTTGACTCTTTCTTGGGTTATATTTATGGTTACAGAGGTCCGTTTTAGATTATTTAACCAATAATATAAACCTGTCATTCTTAATATTCAAGTGTTTCTGAAACACAAAGCCTTGACATGTACCTATGCCAAATGTAAGTTATCACACTTCAATTCGGTACACTGGTACATATCTTGCTGTGTTCTGTAAAATGAGTGTTTTTCATTTAACAAGTCCGAAGACTGTTTCTTGTTCTTCTATTATAATTTGTGTTTAGATAGATAGGAGTAACTTATGCCACAAGGAAATGCATATGACGATAAAAGCTGATGTCTGTATGAGAAAGTAGATAAGATTTTCTAATTACAAAATTGCCTTGTCCTCTAGAAATTTGCAATGATAGATAATTGAATTCCCAAATCCTACTATCTTCATGATCTAGTAGACTAAACCCTCCAAGTTAAGTTCTTTTACCATTCATTTGAGGAAACAGAAAATTAGCAGCATAGCTGCATAGCAGAAAACTGCCTTTCTTGTAATTCCTACTTTAGACATTTTGACCGAGACATTTCCAGCCAAATGTATGAAAAGCGATTCTAACCTTAAATATTTCATTCTACCCTCTACCTTAAGCATCTTTAAATAATTAAATTATGCATTCTTTTCAATCTCCCTGTCATAGTCTCCAATCGTTACCATAAAAGTGTGGAAGTCTGGATGAAGGTATTAGTTTAAATAATAATTTATTTCAACCAGCTGACAGCAGAAAGTTAGTCATATTAAATTCTTACTTTGTCTTGTAATATGTAGGGAAAGATATGGAAAGCCGGGGGCACTGCTCTGGCAGTTGTGCTTTCTGGTGCCTCTGACTGACACATTCGATACTCGAACTCTTCATGAGATTTTCCCTCTCATTTTATGCAGAGTTTTAGTTAGATTAGAGCCGACCACACCACGGACAGACTCCAGTCACAGTTCCAGTTCTCCAGTTAATTCATGAATTTTAGTGTCAGTGTACATCTTGAGCAGGTAATTGTATACTTTTTTTTATAACTTGTTAGCGTAGGTAGCTGAATTGTAAATATTGCAATCGATGATAAGAGAGTCGTGAAGGTGGAATATTTGGATATATGGACATTGTTTGTTTCTTACTCCATTCTCCCTGTATGGAAAAACTGCCAACCTAACTTGATCCAGCAACAAGTGTGCTTCGTTGAAGATGTTGAATTAAAAGATACGATATTCCGATATAGGAATCAGATCAGATTTTATAAACGGACGAATAGTAGATACGCGCTTTAATTTAACAGCATAGAATTATATGCTAAATACAAGTTAACTGTCTCTGTCTCGTCTCAAAATCCAAATCCTCAAGTCTTGTTGGTAATAAGTTTTTTACATTCCCTTTGCTATAATTGCTATATGCACTAAGTCAGGACTTGGCACTTTTGTGTTTTAGTTGTTACTTCAACTAACTATTGTGTATTGCCGTCTCACTAGTCAGAACTTCTCATTAATCTCACTCAGACTTAGCAGGTCTGACTTCAATTCACATAGAAATGGAGGGTCTGGTTTACTGATTGTAAACCATACCATATTATAAAGCAATTTATGATATAATGAAATCGGAAAGACAACAAAGGAAAGTTCAAAGTTCAAAGTTCAAAGGCTCAGCAATTTTTTATATTTTATTTTGTGATTTTTAAGGGGTGATCACCAGATCTTTGGCCGGAGGGCCAGCTCCGCTGACCCTCTGGCTCAGGGTCTGGCGGACACCCGATCGCCCTCCATGGCCCATTTCCATGTATATTTATTCAGAATTGGAAATCATATCGAAGTTTGCATAGGAAAAAGTTTTTTCACACATTGCACATTCACTTATATGCTTTTCATATTCCTGAATCCTGATGTAAAAATTGCAAACTATATATACTACTTGTAGATTTTTAGCTTGGTTAGCTGTGCCATAGAATTAGATTTAGTGTGTACACAGTTTTACAGGTTATTTTAGGAATCTAGGATCATGGTTTTCATGAGGATACAGCGATCTTGATAGGGTTTGTTTGTTTGTCACGGAGTCATATTTTTTATGTTCCTATTGTACTATTTAGAAAATTAGATATTCTCTAAAATTTGATCAACGTGTGAAGTTGAGGTTAATATGGAGATTCTAAGAATGACTGAATCAATAGCTCAGAGATGCATGAAGGGTGAGCCGTGACTGTCGTAAGTACTCGTAAGCCCTAATTCTCCAATAGTACAATGGAATCAGGATTATGTGAATCAATCGTGATACGAATTTTTAGTCATCCCATTTTCGTGTATCAGTATTTCAGCATGAATGAGAATTATAAAATTGGTTTCAAAATCATGATTATGATATGAAAAATCTGATATTTTATTATGTTAAATTGTTAAAGAGAAATCGCCAAATCTGGGCAAGATTTTCATAATTTTTTTTTTATTCGTTGAGCGTTAGATAAAGTTTATATGGTGATGGACGGAGACCTTGAAATTATGGAAACTAGAGGAATAGAAAAGAATCTCTCGTCAAAATCGACTGTGCTAACGGATTCTCCACTAATAAACTGTGAAAAACCTTTTGGTGCTGATACTGCATGGGAAGAACTTAGAAACGCAAGCAGTGCCGGAATGAATGATAACAATAAGTATGATCAAATATTGGATTCAGAAGATCGCGAAAATGTTGAAGATTGTGGCCATTTGACAAGCCATTGCTGTCTTCCAGAAGTTCCGGATATAAATTTAGATGAGGGGGGTTCAAGTAGAAGCTCTACAGATTCCGGTGTTATGATGATGCCGAAAAATACGGTTGCAAATGAGATAATGAAAAATGTTCCCGCTTCTACTTTGGTTGGCTTATCCTATACCGCCGACATAAAACCAAGACTCGAAGACGGCTTGAACATGATTGAAGTTAATGCTATCAACGTATTAGAAAATTCTTCTACTGCCAATGACGAAAACGTTAATGCTATGCACAAACAATCATCGACCGAGAAGAATCTTCAAGAGAAATGGGAACAACTTCCTCCTGTGGGCTTCAAAATTACCAACGAAAACGGTACTGAAGCTAAAGCACCTTTAACTTCTGAGACCAATTTAATAGACGCCCTGAGAATACCTGAAGATTATGCTTCACTGAAAAATCTGAAAGTGAATGATTGTACCAACCTAGGTGTGTACTTTTTCTAATTTTGTTTCATTTTGAATGTTGCACAATTTGGATTCTGATAATTTTCTTTTATAAAAGAGTTTACAGCAGATAAAATCGCAACCCTAGTTGGTTGTCCTGTTTTGAAGAATGTCATCGAGTCTCGACCTCCAATCGACACAGTCATATCGTGTGCAGGGGGAAAGATTGGTAGTCATCGTGTAGTATTGGCTTCTGCGTCTCCTTTCATTGAAGAACTATTGCTGGATCATGTATTTAACATTTATAATTCTATCATATTATTTCATTTGCTTCATTTAGATTTAGGTTTTGCTAAGGTTAAAATATAATATTCCTTTCTGATCAACAGAAACTCGGAGAAGTAGCAACGCTCATCTTGCCTGATATATCAGTGAAAGTAATGGAAATCCTACTTCAGCTTTGTTACACCGGACAAATGGTGTTTCCTCAGATTTTGGAAAATGAAGTTTATGAAGCAATGGAATTGCTCATGATAGGGATACTTGGACAGCTTTCGCTGAAAAAGATTACTGTAAAATTAAGACCGCCACCAATTCTGGCTACAGTTCCCCCATCCCCTGAAAAGCCGATCAGTCCAGTTCCAACTGTTCCAAGCCCTGTTCATGCGAGTAAGATTGCTTCCAATCTAACATTTACATTCTGATATGTTCTACCAAAGGTTGGTTGATAGTTTTTCGAATTTACATAGAGATTAATGAATACTATTTTAACCTAAGGTACTTCCCTTAACCCTGAGGATTCTGAAGGTAAAGAAGAGATACAAAGCAAACAGTCTAATACGAGAAGTGAGCCTGTTCCTTCGACTTCAAAATCTGCTGTTCAAAAGATACCTGGCGCTGCTACATTGCTTCTGGAGGGTAGACTTAAGTGTTCTCGTTGTCGTACTGTGTGGAGTTCCAAATTACCCTTTCATAGGCATTTGATGAAAGTACACAAGAAGAAATTTCATTGCAGCGATATCCATCCGACTGAGCTTAATACCTTATCTTATTGCCCTATTTGTGACAAGCACCACAAGACCACCACTTTAGCAGGGAAATGTCTTAAGGCACACAACTTATCCAAATGCTGGACTTGTTTGGGAACTTTTTCTGATATTATGACCCATTATCGAAAAGCGCATGGAATCAATACAGAAGATGGATTAATTATTAAATGCCGGTGGTGCGATTTGATGTTGTGTCCAACAAATAAGTCAACCATAGTTAAGCATTCATTAACCCACCTTAATTTGCCAAACAAGCCAGAAATAAGCCATTTGAAAAGGCCGGAAGATGCCAATCCTAGGATTCAATCAATTTTACCGTTCCTGACTCAATATACTGATAATCTTGCAAATGCAACTGAGAAGCCACATCATAGCACATCATTGTCCATGAATCGAAAACTGGACGAGAACGGAAAACCTTTGCAACTTGCTCGGAGGACTGGAGTTTCTATTGGAAGAGTGAAAACGCGAATAATGCTGTTACGATCTATGAGATTTAACCAAGGCGTTTTTCCCATGAAAACAGATAAAACTAATGGAAAAGTTTCTGGGGTCAAGATTTTGCAACTACCTGAAGTACATATTCATCTTGATTTGATGAGCCCGTTAGAAATCGATCGGCAGTTGTTCAAGAGACATAGTCAAGACGTGTTACACACCGACAAAGACGCAGAAATCACAGTTAAAAAAATTAAACACACCCCTACGACACCAGAGTTCTTAGATGAGGAAATGACATCTGTACTACAAACTGTGCCTGAAAAATTGCGAAATGAAGAAGAGATATCAAATGGCTTCTGCCAAGAGTATGTGAACTCACTTTCATTCCAGCATACAGTAGGAACTGAAAATCTCAATGCTTCGGAACGAGTTGGCTTACCTCTGCATAATGAGCTCAATGATCATCCTTATAAAACTGGCAATGAAAATGAGGATAAAAATTCGGCAGATCAAATTAGAGTAAGTGAACCTGAATCAAGCACTCAGTTTGTGGGAGAGGGTAAAAATGATGCAACTGTTCGGCAAGAAAATGTACAAATACTGAAGGAGAGTGGACCTTCCAAAAACAATTCCCTTTTTCGCTTTCCATTTGTGATGCAAGAAGACAATTGTGACATGGATACTGAGGAAGTATCCATTGACAATAAACAGCTGATTGACATCGATACTGATGTACCTGAATTTTCTGATTAAAGCCGTTCATAAATTTTAATTGTCTACGGAAAGTTAACATTCAGCTCCAGCTTCAAGAATTATAACACAAAATATGCTTCCTGAAGGTTATTCATTTTCTTTAAAAAGGACTGCACTTAGGAAATAATTGGTTCCTAAATTTAATCTAATAATTTATAAGCAGGATTAGATTGGTTAGTACTTTCTAATCTAAATTGCCATTTATGCTCTGGGTATATGCTGCAGATTTTCTTGAATATTCTACCAATTATTATTGTATAGGATTGGAACGTATTAATGATTGATTCAGTCTTACGTTAGTTTCAGACAATTATTTATTTTTCATTCAGTTAACATGGGTCAACCATTTCTTGTCCTTAATTAATTCAATATTACCAATTTAGTGAAAATGTTCAACGGAAAAAGTGTACATTTATATTTTATGTTCACTAAGTAGGAATTTGAATTTGCAAATTACCTCAATGGCTTAAGGTATAAAATTACTGTACTCAAATGATATCACTTGCTTCATTTCATTGACACTTATTCTCTCCATCTAATGTATTATTTTGTATCTAATTGTTAAATCATTACTGCAACAATACATATAAAAAGTTTAAACTCGACCGTTTATTAAAAAAATTCTCATCTATCTGCTAGATGATTTTCATGTAGTGTGCTTTTTCTAAAAAATTTATCGGTGGAAGATTACATACGCGAGTTTGTTTGCTGTGTTGGTAATTACAAGGAATTTCATTGGGATCGAAGCATCTGGAAGGGGTCCTCAGGCTCTTTCAATCATTTATAAAATTGGAAAAATATCTACCACACTACCACCCAAGATCCGAAGGCTTATTCATTTTACAACAGTTTAGTTAAGCAATTCAAAAGGCCTGTTCTATTCTTGGCACTCTTCCTACTTGAAACAATTTGGATGAAATGTTTTACCTCTAACTTTGTATTTTTATGTTCAGTTAATAAATATGTAATTGTGAATTGTATAAGTAAAAAATTAATAAGGAATTTCATTCTGAATTTCTAAATTCCCATCTCAAAGCTATGAAGCGATTTGAATTTTAAAATTACAAGTTTATAAATTCGATGCTCGAAAAATGTCTCAACAATCGATCCGCAGTCGATTATTGCGATACAAGAATTTGATATTAATTTTTACAAAAAAATAAAATCCATTCTCAAAATGAGATAATTTACTTTCACTAAATAGTTTTAAATAAATTCCCGCAATTTTCTCTCCCGCTCTGAAATTCAAAGTTACCCTGGATGTCCAATCATGGAGTGGAATGAATAGGAGGAGGAATTTGATTGGCCCTCGGGAGCATTGACGTTGCCATAGAAATGTAAGAGGGAGGAGGCGGAGCGTTGACGTGAGAGAGAGAGAAACTTCTGGAAAGAACTTTGAGGAAAATGTTCCATGTGCTTCTCTACCTTTCTGCCTCTGTCTGAACTCAAGCCAAGTTCATCGACGAAGCTGCTCATCCCATATTCCACTTTCCAGAACATTTTTAAACAATCGACAAGTTATAGCAGAGTTGAGGAATAAATTGAGGAACAAATATTAGTACAATTCGTCAGAAAATTGAGCAAAGCTAACTTATACACTGCTCTTGATTATTGGTAAGTGGTGAACTTTTAAATTTTTAAGTCACAAGTATCAACTTTCAATCATCGCATTAATTCTTTGTTCTTTGAAAAAATCAGTAAAAATTTCAGTATGTTTGGATCATGTATGTGGTAAAAATGATCAGTCAATTGTGGCATGGATTGGGATTTGGGAATCTGCAATTGCAATGGTTAAGGAAATTCTTTAGTTGTGAGTTGGTATAATTTTAAATTCGAAAGCACCATAAGTTTTTTAATTAAGATGTAGTGTACCACAGTTAGGTAAAGTAAAACGGATACGACTGTTGAAATGCTTCCGCATCCGTCGGTTTTGAGTGGCTTTTGGGACCGTAAGTGGCAAGCGTTAAATGAGAAAACAATTAATTTCTGCCAAAACGAATATTGATTGATGTGTGATGAGGTTGTACAGCAATCAATGAGCAAACAAGAAAAATAAGTTATTGACACTTCTGGCCGTAAAACGAGTTACAGAATTCAGATAGAAGGATTTTTAAATGAAATATTTATAGATACTAATCATTTTGTGACTTGTAGTAGATGAAACAAGAACTTGCATTTGATGATAATATCGATAGCCAATCAATTGCGTTGCAATCAATTTCATTATGTAGTTTTTATTTAGCCTTGGCTCAAATATTTTCGTTTACTAGAGGAATTTAATTAATCCTAAATTGGTTCTTTGATACTTCTCAAACTCAAATCTCAGTACATATAGAGATCAGTAAACTATCTGAAAATCTGAACTGCTAATCCATCGGTGCTAAATGCTGGCAACATCAAACATGTAGTTGAATTTTGAAATAAATATAAATATGAAAATATACTTTGAAGACTGATATTACATTTTTTTGCAGCAACAACACGGTGACTAAATCAACAAAATGGTTAAAGACACTAAGTACTATGACATGCTGGAGGTGAAGCCGGCTTGCACTAGTGAGGAGCTGAAGAAAGCGTACAGGAAACTGGCACTAAAATATCATCCCGATAAAAATCCCAACGAGGGGGAAAGAGTGAGATTTTTTTTTGCCAAACTCTGATATATTTTAGTTCAAGATGGTCATGAAATTCTAATTTCGATTAATTATTTTTCTCTTGTAAAAAGTTCAAGCTCATCTCTCAAGCCTATGAAGTATTGAGTGATCAGGATAAGCGAAGGATTTATGATGAAGGCGGTGAAGAGGCAATTAAAGGAGGTGGAAGTGGTGGCCCTGGTGGATTTAGCTCTCCTATGGATATATTCGATATGTTCTTTGGTGGTGGAGGATTTGGTGGTCGAAGGCCCGCTAGAGCGGAAAGAAAGGCTAAAAATGTCGTTCATCAATTGAGTTTAACTCTTGAAGACTTATACAATGGAACTACAAGAAAACTCGCTGTTCATAAAAATGTTATATGCGAGAAATGTACTGGTAAGGAAATGCTTAGTTTTATTAATATATTATTATATTCCGTGAAGTAGAATTTTTTCGTGTAATTGAAGTTTCATATAATATCAGGAAGTGGAAGCAAGAGCGGCAAGGCTGCAGAAAAATGTCCTACCTGTAAAGGACAAGGAATGATCTTCCGTGTGCAGCAGCTTGGTCCAGGAATGATCCAGCAAATCCAGACTGTTTGTCACGATTGCTCCGGAGCTGGAGAAAGAGTTAATCCTAATGATCGTTGCAAGAATTGTCAAGGGAAAAAAATTGTGAAAGATAAGAAGATTATTCAAGTCCACGTCGATCGGGGAATGTCAGATGGGGAAAAGGTTGTACTTCATGGTGAAGGGGATCAGGAACCAGGGATACAACCAGGTGATATCATAATTGTTGTGGATGAGAAACCCCACCCAGTGTTTAAGTAAGTTCGGGTTTTCAGCATTTTTTATTATTTAAAACTTTTACCACTGACCAGAACTAGAAGACTAGTACTAACTGCAATTTTCATTTCTGATTTATATCACAGGCGTGTCAATAGTGATCTGATCATGTCAATCGAATTGGAATTGGTTGAAGCACTTTGTGGGTTTCAAAAAACTATTGAAACGTTGGATCAAAGAAATTTGGTCATCACCCATATTCCAGGAGAAGTTGTCAAGCCCGGCGAAATCAAATCAGTCATGAACGAAGGAATGCCAGTTTCTGGGGATCCTCATCACAGAGGAAAACTTATTATACAGTTTACTGTGAAATTTCCGAAAAATATTCCTACTGATGTTGTAACGCAATTGGAAAATTGTCTGCCCGATAGGTATGAATGCAGTTGTCATTTATCAAACATAAGAATTACGTCAATCAAAATGTATTCTAGTTCTAAGGGAGTAACGGTATTTGTCAATTTTTATAGGCAAGAGTGTATCATTCCAGACGATTCCGAGGAAGTCGCTCTTAGTGAATTCGACCCTAAAAGAGACTCAAGAAGGCAGCAAAGTTACTACGATGAAGATGAAGAGCCTCGAATGGGAGCAGGAAGTGGAGTGCAATGCCAGTCTCATTAAGGTTAAATATCAGTAGGTCCTCAATTCTCTCACATCCTGAATTATCTAATGTTATATTTGTCATTGTTCAGTAAGCCACAATCACTGATCTTTATACCAACACATTTATTAAACATAGTTAATGGTGACAAAATCGATGTGTGTTATCCCCAGTGCTGTAAAATTAAATATTTGATCGAATTTCAGAATTTCTCAGCTTTTCAAGTTTTCAAGTTCATAGAGATTAATATAAAATTAGGCGTTTCACTTTTTGGACGGTTAAATTTAAATATCCAATAAAATGTTTTTTTTGTATATAATATAAGTTAGATTTCTATTCTAACCACAGAAGTGGGTATCTCCCCACTTGAGTTCGAAAAGCATGAACGTTAGAACGTTGTTCCAGGTTTCGATGTTCGATGCTTCCGTCTATACTCGGTTTTCGTTTAGATTTTTCACATAAACTTTTGAAATATTAAAGGAATTCGCGATTCTGGCCTTCTGAGGTTCAGCCGCTGATTTTTTTTGCCGTAAGGCCGTTAGCCGGTTTCAAGCTTATGTTAGCTTAGACTGGAATGTGATTTAAGTTTTCAAGAATTTTTTGTTGATAGTATTGCCTATAAATTTAAGCATTTTAAGCCAAAATCAGCGAAGGTAAGAAAATGTTGGGTTGGGAAGATGTTTATGAGAAGCAGAAAACGCTTATTTGCATGGTTTCCATTTGTTATAAATTATAAAGTTACGGAAAAAATAAATCTTAAGGTTTTATTTCGAATGGATGAACTATGTGATTACGTTGATAGTTAGAGGGAAAATAAAAATGACATGGATTTGAGAAAATAATTGACTCATTCAGTTGTAGTTTATTGATCTCTCTAGGTAATAGACATTGATAGGATAGGCAGATTGAGACCGAAATGTTCAGAAAATGAAGAAAAAAATCTCTCAGATGAAAGTACCTAATTTGAATACCCAGTTCGCCGGTTAGGTAAGCTACCAAATACTCATGGACTGCATGTATTTTAAATGATAATGAAATAACAGGTTCCATTGCTTCTAGTTGGTGGTGGTATGCATGCAGACATGTCTAGTTATCAAATTTCCACGAAAGGAAAAGGAAATTAAAATATGAGGAGCAGAAGTAGCAATTAGGATTGAGGATTGAGTTTCAATGTATCGGATCGCTGACGGAGGTTGTGAAATATTTGACGAGAAGGTGAATACCTTGAATCATGCATGAAAAGGACAGACATCACGCCGCCATTTGTGACGGAGCAAGGTTAATCGCTCCTCATTAGTAAGATGTAAGTATGTAATATGCAATTGGCGATGCAAGTACTACATAGATTGGTGAATCCATGCCTTGATAAGTTGTATGATGTAACGCTGGATTACATGTAATAAAATTGGAGTAAGAGCGGGATCCGGAGTTGCCAGAGAAGTTTGGAAATGTGGGGACCGTGGGGACTCGGGGGAATTGCAGCTCTCTCCAAAAAGTAGGAGAGGAATGTGAATCTCGTCACTCTCAATCTCTTCTACTTGATTATTACCCATGTAGCAAATGTTGAAGAACCCAAGAGGAAAAATAATAAGGGAAAGGATTGGTGTTAGCTGAGCCAAAAAATAAGTTGTATTTTAGCTTCTCCTCACCAGAATTGGGAGGAGAAATGGGCAGTCAGCTAGGCAATGTTGTTGTGGCCATTTGTAAAGTGAAGGTCGACCCGAAATAACTCCACTTGGAGGCTGATATATAGAGAGGTGAGCTCTGGTAAATACTGTATATTATTGTTAGAGAGACCCTTGGATCATTATTACAGTCCCTACCCTCACGTCACACTCACAAAAGTCTATCTGTTCTCGGGGATCAGTCCATGAAGGATCATCCGCGGAGATGAGAATGGCCTTTTAAAAATCCATCAGTTCATCCTACACGTGCTACGTACTTAGTTTGATAGATTGTGGATTTTTAGATAATCTCTGTTTGTAAATATTTGTCAATGGCACTTCAAGGTGTTATCCATTTACCAGTCTTTTGGAGAATTCTTGGTTTCTGTGTTAACTCTTGGAATTGCTAATGATTCAGGTAATTAATAATTTGCTCAAGTGGAGTGTAATTTATTTTTATTGACATTTTTATGGGATCTACCTAATAATTATTTTTTCTTTTCACTCAGATGGGTCAAACAGGGTCCTTGGAATTGCTATTAGGTGCTTGTATTAATGTCAGAAGAAGAATGGAGTTTTTGAAAACCGAGTTCTGTACGAATCGTTTGTATATCCGACGTTAACAGTGGTTTTATATCCAGTTTTGATGGCCAATAACAATTCAAAAAAATATCAAGATGAATCAACCTGGAAATCATGGAATGTTGCAGCCAAATCAGCAGCAACAAAATGCCACTACTCTCATTTATACAGATAATGGTAATCAACATGGGACTGATCCTGGAGGATTGATGATCTCCAGGAATGTCAATGTAGTTCAGAATCAAATGTCGATTCCTCCTTCGTCTTGGGGAAAATGTCCCTCTCAATCGTCGCAAGGAAATATTGGGAACAACAATGGAATGATGACTTCAGGGGACATTCATCATTCTTCTGCTTCGATATCCCCTTCAACTTCGAGTAATTCATTTGGTGCTTCTTCCCCATTTAATCCATACCAGTCAGATCCTCAGCAGCAGCATTGTTTCTATCCAAATTCTGTTCAAACCCAAATGGAAATGCGATATAACAGTAGTAATGCCAACACGGGTACTAACAACGGAATGACCGGAGGTAACCAATTGCGATCGAATACGACTGGATATCCTCATGGCGATTTAAATAATTCGGCTAGTGGATTTTATGATACCGATGAGCGTGATTGTCGTCAATACTATCCTCAAATGGATCAACATCATCAAGGTGCATCGTTTCCCTACGACCAACCAAGCACAATGAAAAGCAATGGTTCTTCTTGTGCTATGATGAGTGGGCATACAGGTGGAAATAATAACTTTTACAGTTATTATAACAATCAGAATAGTCAATATTCACAACACGGAATTTACAACTCGAATCAGTTGAATAGTGGCACAAGTGACGAAACTGAATTTGCTGATAGAACCCATCACAGTAATGCTAATCGATACTTCGAACAAAACCCACATTCGTCCAATCGTCAGGACCCAAGTAGTCAAGGATATTTCAATCCCTCCAATTATGGAACAACATCTCAGTGTGGGAGGTATAATAATTCTTCGTCATCGCCATACAGCAGTCAAAATCACGGTCATCATCCCCCCTTCAGAAGGAAATCTATGGAATCCTACATCTCCGAACCAGGTGATATGAGGTAC
Source organism: Agrenia bidenticulata (assembly GCA_034694785.1). NCBI lineage: Eukaryota > Metazoa > Arthropoda > Collembola > Entomobryomorpha > Isotomidae > Agrenia > Agrenia bidenticulata. Next base: position 30,629 of record JAQFYM010000813.1, on the reverse strand, counting down.
AATTCGAAGTACGGGTGTCCTAATTTTTCAGCTCCACCGCAATCGCAGTCCCCATCCCAATATTGTTCTCCAGCGCCTTCGCCATCGTCGACAATGATTAAGCGAGAATGTATGTCCAATCCATCGTCATCAATACCCACACCCCCAATGTCTGCAATTACAGTGAACAATTGCACGGGATGGACTCGTAACACAAATAGCGAGGATATTCAGATGCAAAGTGATCCTGGACAGCACTCCCAAGATTACATTTATACAAATCCTAATTCAAATAGTCACCAGAACCAAAGTGGTAGTAGTAATATGAATATGAATTACAATAACATCCCGTACAACCAAACTGGTAATGAAACTAACGATAGTTTTCACCACCAGCAAATGGCAAGCTTTAAAAGTTGTATATTCGAGCAGCAGAATGAAAAGGTGGATAATAGTGAGCTGAAGAATGTTAACAATGTTGGATTTGGAGTGAAAGCAGCGTCGGTGAAACACCGTAGTTTATCCCTGTCCGTGCCATTATCATCATCACTATCGTCCTCGTACCCCCGAAATGATATTATTACATTGTCACAACCAGGCAGTTTTACAGGGCATGAACATCCAAACAGTAATGATAGTACTAGTGGAGATTATACTTCTTCGCAAAAAGTCAGTGAAAGTGTTTCCACATACAGTCTGAAAACTAACTCCCCTCATGAACAATTTCCAGATAATTATGCGGATACACCTTTAGAAGAAATGGAAGAAAGTGTATCTGAATTCATTAGTAAGTCGGAGGAATGCCGAGTTAGCAGTTGTAATGAAAAGAGTGAAAGCGTGCATCATCAGGGGGAAGCCTTTACGAGTGAAAGTACGGAGAAAGCTGAAGATAGCGAAGTTGGTGGTTGTGGTGAAAGTATTGGGGAAAGCAATTGCGGATCAGTAGGATCTTTAGAGTTATGTCCCTCAACGTCAGACCATTGTGATGAGGAAATCTCCAACCCCCAAACCTCCCTGTTGGACTCATCTCCGTTCGGTGAATTACCTGACACGGACACAGAGATGGTAGCATCAGAACCCCCCTTTGACCCTAATGATAAGCCGCCACCTGATGACCCTAAACTTGACAACCCCGCAGCTTCAAACGTTATCAGTACAACTACGAATGAGATGAGTAGTAGTGGGGGTGGTGGAAATAATGAATGTGATCCTGATAGTGAATGCAACAGCAGTAACAATAGTAACTGCAGTTTCTCCTCAGCTCTGTTTGGAAAACGGGCCAACAGTATCTCTTGTAATTTTAGCAGTGATGAGAATGACAACGACGAAAGTTGTACCAGTGGGGGTAGCTTTACTTTCGGAGAAAGTCATCATAGTACAAGGGGCACTAGAATGTCCCCGCAAAAGATCGCCAAGAGATCTTTTAGTGAAACGGATAAGGACATGATTGTCAACACCACTGCCATCTCATTCGGGATACAAAAGAATGGCGGGGGTGTGGTCGTGCCGAAAGGATGGAAGCGGGAGGTTTCCTATTCCAATGAGGATAACCCTGTGATCGTTTATTATGTGAGGTGAGTATTTTCAAGAACAACAAAGGGCATATGGATTTTTTCCTCTATATGCAAAATTGCATTTGTGGAGAAAGTCGGTGAAAGTACTTTACTGTGTTGTAGCTATAGGCATTTAATGTAATGAAACAAAACATCATTGCTAAATAGATGATTTTGAGTTTAAGATGTCTCAATTTACAAGCTATTAATTTACCCATGAATCAAAAGCCTTCAGCAATAACGCTCTACGTATTACTCCTCCTGAATAAATAATGCTACACACCGGCGGACAATGGACGAGCGTGCCATGTGGTGTTGGTAAATATATGTTTCTTAAATACCTGGGGTAGTTGTAGGTTGTGCTACTCACATTCAATATTCCCTGACATTCACAATTCACACATTTCATTTCCCAGCGTAAAGAACAAGTTGGACAAGAGTGCTCCCCGGTTTGAATATTGTGAATTTCTGCGTTTTTAATCATCCAATTTTTTACTTCTCTACCTTGGTTGCTGGGGTTCCTCTCGCTCTCCCCCATGGACGAAGTAAAAGAGAAATATTTTATGATTATGAAAAATATGACAAATATACATCCATTAAAGCTCCCACTACTCCCTGGGTAGTTTCGTCTGTCTTTTGTGCATGTAATAATTTTATTAGTAGAGGGAGAGAGAACTCCTTCGTCTCTTTTCTAACATCTATAAGCTGAAAGGGGAGATTGGGACGGAAACGTATTTTTGACACGCACCCGGTCTCATTTGCCCATTTGATGCATTTCATTGTTTGCATGACATGCAAAGTAACAACAAGGAACAGGGCTGGGATGGATGTTGTAGTGTAGTAACTTTTTTTGAGTTAGGTATGCATATTGAAATAGTACTATGCAGATCAGTGCTTGGTCCGGTCTGGTTCCCTGCATGTGTTGGATGTGGCGATGTGGAGTATATTTTTCCCAGTTTAAAAATGTGTAAATGGATGGATCCAGTAGCGTAGGATTGGATTATTGGATAATGACCGGAGAAGTCATTAAGAGGGATTAAGAGATAATCCCCAAGATGCTTTCTAGAGTTGACACTTGAGGCTGGAATGATTTGAAATGTTGAGACATGTGGCACAAGCCTGAGCACGGGTGTACCAAGAAGGGTCGATTTAACGTGTTAACATAAAAAGACCTAGTATTTCGTATTTGGTAAAGTAATACTGCGGAACAAATATCAATTTGTCTATCGGCAATCCATAAAACGTTCATTAATCACCTTATCGACAATCGACACGAGGGCTGGTGGCAGTGGCTTACCGTGCTCACTTTTTTTTGGTGTAAACACTCAACATAGGCCTTTGTATGAAAGTAAGAGTGAGATTTTATTAGAGCTAAGTAGCATGCAATGCACTCAACTCGCCTTCTCACTTCCGTTTGTTATGATTTCTGAGCAACTGCAAAGGGTGCTTGAACACGGTTAATTACAAGCTTGTTTGAGTTTCGTATTCATCATCCTGATGGGATCACAGAAGGGATACACTGCAGTATGGATATTGTGCATGACTTGCATATTCATTTTATTTGTCTATGTATTAACCTCCTCCTTGGTAGAAAACGGAGGAGTCTTTTGAACGCTTTGTTGTAATGGTATAATGTTACCGTTAGTAGTTTTGTTGGTCGGACTGGATAAGAAAGCACTAGAGCGTTAAAAAGCAGAGGGCTGACTACCCCTGCCTATCCATGTGAAATGAAACGGTATCAAAGAAACAAATCGACTCCCTGCATGTCATATATTACTTATCGTCAAATCAGCTCCATCAAAACATTCGTACAACAAGTCGTGAGCAAGTCTATGAATTCGGTGTATTAAAAAAGTTTGATAAAAAAGTATTAAGCCACAAGAGTAAGGTAGAGAAGAGATGACTAATACTGTGTGTGTTTTGACGCATAAAACGAGCTTTGCTTACGTGCATATATGTATGCCATGGTATAAGAATGAAACTCGTTTTTAATAAAAAGTCAAGCTTAGCCACAACAGCAATACTGGAGTATAGAAGAACAAGAGAGTGTGGGCATATCGGAGAATATCACAAGGAGGAATAATAATAATAATAATAATAAGAGAGGAACGAAATATTTATAAGAAAGGAAAGCTTGGGAACATGAACATAAAGAAGACTGAGCAGACTTTATCAAATTTAGGGTTAAATTAAGCGTTAGATGTTTACATGCGGTTTCCTTCCACTTCAAAGGGAGCCTTGTTGTAAGCAATATGTAATATCCATGTAATAATATTATGGCTAAAGATTATGAACCTTTTATAATAATATTAGTTGTTAGAAGATTCCCAAAGCAAAGCCTGTGTGTGTAGGGCTTGATTCTCTGGCTTTATGAGGCAGAAAGTAATTTTGAGTCGAACCTGGGGAACAATTTATAAAATCTTGGTAGAGAGATGATAGTACATAGATGCAAGAAATGAGGATGTGATACATGCAGCCCTAGTGTCTAGGGGAAGATTTGCAATAGACCAAAGGAAGGTATTGTTATTGCGACAGGTTGCTTTGATGGTTTGTAAATAAATTAATTGAAGGAGAGAGGAAAGGAGAAAAGTTTGGCATGAATGAGGATCTAACGTGTACTTAAATGGGATGGGACTGCATATATTCTTGAAATGTTTATGGGTTACTTGCACTTGGATTTTTACAAGAATTGCCACGACTTGATAATCAAACTATCCAAATGTTTAAACGCTCGTAACTCGTAAGAGGAAAGAGTTGAAATTGAAGATAGAAAATGAAGGATTGAATTGATAGAGACAGTCTTCATGTAGTAATAATGTGAGTCTAATTCGCCCTGAGCAAACCCTATTAACCTTCCACCTTCTCTTGTTTAATGTTTGATGCTAGGATACTTGAGAGTGGATTGGATTGCTGGATTGGATTAGGGAGAGAAGAGTTTTATACAACGCTGATGGGTTTTAAAAGACAGATATTACTTGTTATTATATTAGTCGATGTACTTGAACTTGTCAGATGGACTTGAAAGATGTTGAAAATATTAGAGACACAGGAGATAAAAGGATGCATTGTGTTGGAGAAGAATGGAAATTGGGATGTTGGTATTATATTAGTCGTCTCTTCTTTTATGGACCTCTAAGTAATAAGGAAAAGTCAATCTTGGAGGATTTTCCTGAGCATAATAATATTTATCCTGATCGTGTAATGTGCAAGGAAAGCAAGTCCAATCCGGTTTTTAATAATATTGCCTTGAGTTAAGCTTTTCTACATTGTTGTGGGTATAAATGGTATAATCTTGAGTTTGTGTTTGTCTGTAGGGGCTTATAAGATTTTTTTTTTTAAGTTTTAAGATTGAGATTCAAGACTCCAAGACAGGTTAGAGTTTAGCTGGAGCTCAGCTTGACTTGAATTTTTTTCTAGAAAGGTTTACAATAATCCACGCACTGGCTGGTTGTTGGTATATATGGATATGAATTTGTGGTGTAGTGTGTAGCTTAGCTTAGCTTAGGGCACTCGGGTAGTATCTCTGTTTGAAAGTGAAGAAGATTTGAAACATAAATGCGAGCAAAAAATTTAATACAGGTGGGTGGTCACTGTTTGAAACAAGCCGTCTGGGCTTGAACAAACCTTGAAAACAATCCGATGAATGATTATTGTATTATTAAGCATACGGATTTGAAAAAAGGAGAGGGTGACGGGCTATAATCTGTTCTTTTGTACGAGTCCTTATAGGTTTTGTTTGCCTTGTGAAACAATATTGGAGAAGACTTTAGGAGAATGTGGTATTGTTTTGGTGTTGGAACAATATATACAACAAGGACAAAGGTGGAATGTAATGTATGAGAAAAACATTATAGAATAACGTCAATCTGTCCCATGAGTTCATGCATATTAATGACTCACGATTTATGACAGTTTAGTACACTCTGGCTGGCTGTGTATGTCTGTCTTACGAGGTTGTAGCTTGTTGTTGTTGGTAGTAAGAAACTCGTTGGTGGTGTGTGGTGCCCGTTTTGTTCAAATAAAAAAGGGAGACTGGCACTGAAATAAGATGCTTTAGGGAGATAATCCGCATGAAGTTTCATTAACAGCTTGTCTTCTCCTGTCTGGTGAATTACATTAATTTGAACGAGCTTGTAGAGGAGCTTTGAAATGTATGAAGATGAGTAGAGGATAATTTAATGTTTTTATTATATGCTCGATTCACGACCAATTGAACAATCTGAATTGTACACACGAACTTGTGTCTATCCTACATGCAATCCACTACCGAGTCTAATGAAGCAATTCTCTAATGAATGCAAATTAGGATGGAGTATTAATGAATTTTGATTGTGTTGGTAACTTTTTAATTTTTTTGTTTCCCCTTATAACAGCCCGAGTGACACGAAACTGAGGAGCTGGGACGAGTTAAAAAATTACATTTGTTCTGATGGGACATGCAAATGTGGACTTAGTTGTCCACTCCGACTGGAAAGTGCATTCAGTTTTGATCCAAAGGTATGCAAGGATTGAATTATTATTATTACCATATTTATAATCATCACTATTCATGACCCATGAGCATCATTTATGAATGGAATCTCGCCTGATACAAAGTAATAATTTCACACTTGATAAACACATTCTTGCAGCTGTCAAAGTGTGTGTAAAAAATGCAGCTAGGTATGTATTTTAGAGTTTAAATGTTTTCATGATTTATTACAGGTGATAAGTTTGTGCGTGGATAAAGAAGAGGATCTCGTGTACTTGAATGAATCCGAGGAATTGGCCCAACATCAGCATCAGACGTCCAAGAGTTCCCTGTGCAATCATTACAAGAGGAAGATTCCAAAGGCTGAAGATTCTCCTTTGATATCCTCAACGACCTCAACCAGAGATGATTTAGGTGAGTTGATGATAATGTTTTATTTTTCTTAAGGAGGATATTTATTTACCCAGTTCCATTACCAAGTTAAGGATTTGCAGACTAGAGGTGTAGGGACCTCTAGGTTTAGTCATGTTCCTTTTTGGAATGACATGACAGCATCCTGTAAAAAATAATCAAACAGAGGATAAGGCTCTATAAGGGAAAGCATTGAAAGTTTGAAGGCTGGTGACTGGTGACACGCCGTGTGGATTGAGGATTAGGGATGGTAGTAGTTTTTGGTTGTTAGAATAACTTATTTCCCCCCATAATCGCTCATTTCCTTTTTGCACAAGGATGGAAATGAAAGGATGAAAGTTCTGTGTAGGTTTTTGGTTATGAAGGTAATGGGTGTCAGTTTGGGTCTGACGTGTGTAGTAAGTTAGTTAGTAGGGTCTTATAAATCTTAATATTACAATACGCAGACATATGGCAGGCGTTTCTTCCTGCACCTTGTCTGTTTCAAGTTAGAGACTGAAGTTAGCTGAAGGAATTAGGAAGAAAAAGTTACTCTCGCAACTAGAGAGAATCATAGACCAGACTTGACGAGTAGTTGAGTCAGCTTGACGAGGTAATAAAATTAGTTTGGGGTTACTACTTAGTATTCCGTAACAATTGAAATCCATGCAAGCTGAACATGCACTATGTCAGTAGTAGGATTGGAGTCACTGGAGAAGAAGAGGGGTGAAGAAGATTCTTGTAATAATTTTTTCTCTCAAATCTTCTCTTCTTAGCTTATATTAGAGTTAAAAGATTTAAAGTGAGTTTTATGTTTTAACATTTTAGGCAGAGGGTCTTTCAGGCACGCCTGCCTTCTCATTCTTTAACTTAATAAGGTCATGATGGTGCTAATTAGGGTTCACTCATTTATAGTCTTCCTTCTCAGCGCGCAGTATGCTCTTGTGTTTCTGCTCTTAATCCTTTCTCGACAGTTTAGGATTTAGGTAATGGACGAATGGATTGTTTAAATACTTATGGTTTGACTGTTTGAGACGTGAGGATTTTAAATAGCTCGTGGATCTGTGTGGAAATGTCTTTTGAAATCGTCCCCTCCAACCCTACTTCTTTTTTTAGAGTGTGATCCTCGGAATTTTTAATGGTGGAGTCAGAATAGTCAGATGCACCTATACTACTGAAGGAGACGGTTTATTAGAATTTGATGTCAAGGAAATGTGACACAGGGCACGGAATGACGGACATATTATAGTATCTGCTCTTTGTGGAGTAAATGCGTATAATTTTGTGATGGAAAAGATGAGATTAAGGTTGTCAGTGAATTTTTGTATCTATATAGTTGTGGTGGTTGTAGGTAGGAAGATTGGATGTATAAGTGATGATAAAAACGGTACGATTCCAAGGGAATATTGCATCTACAGTTTGCCTCATAATAGCATGGAATAAGTAGAATTTGCATGATAAAGACATTACAGAGGGTTGAATGAGAGAGGCCATCGCTCTTGATGATAGTGGTGGTGCTGAGTCAATTTGATGATCCCAGTGTCTTCTCGCTTTTTCGTTTCATCTGCTCCTCATCGTCCTCAGGGTTGAGGTTGAGGACTTGAGAAGAATTGCCTCTCTGGTTCCCATTCCGTTTGGTTAGCACATACCAAACCAAGAGAACACAAGACCAAGGAATGGTCTCATGGACCGATGTGATGTGTAATGGAAGGTATCCCATACGGAACTTAGAAGCTGTGTACGTAGTTACCACGGGGGGATAGATAGTATGGCATGTGATGCAATTTAGACCCCAAACATCCCCTATCTGGTTAGCACCATTGGCATTTTCTCCTTCCTTCCTTATTTCATGCAGATGAATGCATTTCAATTCAGCCTCAAGTACTTTACTTCCCCAATCTGGTGAATGCATATCATTACACACTCCTCGCCTTCCTATCTCCGGTCTCTGAGCCTATTTCGAATGTTGTGGACTGAGGAGAGGAGTCATGTAATGTTGTTATGTTGTTTTATTAAAACTGAGTGCTCCGAAACTCGACTACTTCTGAATCTCTTTCTATGACAAACAAATGCAAGGCGAGTCAAACACTTGGTGCTTGGGCTTGAGGGAATTATCCTATTATAGCCATTACATGTTATAGAGGTGTGCCATCCCCTCTAGTCAACTCTGGTCGTCGAGAAATCCACTGAGGGTTTAAGTGCTGAGCTGACTGTATGTATGGATATTTATAAGAGAAGGCGAGCGGATTTGTCGATGCATATATGATGATGATCTTGTTGAATCGGCTGCCTTTATTTTTTTAGTCTGTATACGGAGTGCATCATGTACTTGAGGATGTATAGGGAGTATGTGGACCGTAGATGCAAGTGCAAGAGTCGCAGTCTTCCTTGTTGCTGAGTAGAAGATGAAATTACTGAGTGTGTGGAGGAAAGGGTTGTAATCTGCATATAAGGGGATCTCTGGGGTGAAAGGCATTTCGGCAATTTGGAAAGACATGTTAGTTGTTAGTAGAAGAGAGGGATGTAGGATGTAGTAGAGATCCATGTGGGTCTTTCTGCTTGGTCTCTGAGTGAGTAAGGTACTCGCAAGTTGCACTTGGAAGGGTTGCTTTTTGCTTTTAGTAAAGTTTTCTCTATCTGTGTATGGAAGCATGGAATCTGGATGAAGGGAATGTGTATAAAAAGGTATTTTCGGCTTTGATTAAATATGACCTGAGGAAGGGTGACTCTATATGTGATGCTGGTATGTTGAATGTGAACACTGGTTGATATGAATTTCTAACCAGAGGGGGGGGGGATAGGTTGAAGATGGAAACAGTAAAAATAGACACGGTGGCTGAAGAAGATAAGCAAGATTGACCCATTGGGTCGTATCGTGTGTATCGAAATGTATTGACATGGGATGCCTGGTATCTTTGGTATGCACTGTGTAAGTGCGTGATTCTTGAAATAAACCCAAGTCTGTTGAGCTAAATGTCTAAAGGGTCTTTACGCTTCGGAGAGGTGGAATATAGATAAGTAATGATGATGATAATGATTATATTTATTTTTGGGCCAACGGGATGTGTGAATTTCATGGTGCGGAACACCCTTCTTCTGTTCTGTATTATCTACATCTTGGACACATTTTGTTGTACCAGTTGTACCACTCTCCAGTTTCAATGCGTAATACACGCTGTAAAACTTAGGTTTGTGGAGGAACGGGTAATATTTTTATATCCCTATCTCTTATAAGCCTCTTACCTTCATTCTACTTTCCACCATCGTTCTGGATGGATAAGTGTAGATAGTGGATGTAGATAATGATAATGCTAATAATATCTATTGTATTATATATCGTGAAAAAGAGCGAAGGGTATGTGCCTTCAATTTAGGAAATAACATCATCCGTCCAACCTTTCTTATAATTTCCCTTAGCAGACATGGATTGAGGGACAGTTAAGGAGAACTAACTACCAGTTATTACCAGCCCGAAAGAAAAAAAGGGACATGAGAATAATAGGAAAAGGTGGATGTAGATTTGTAGCTGATGATCATACCGTGTTCCTACCCTTTAGTCAGGATTCGTGATCCGAATCTGTAGCTTCTTATTCGCCCAGGGTAAACATTGGAAAGGGAAGATATCATTTAGAAACTGGAGCTTTTTGGATAGAGCTCTCCTACTTCTAGTTAGTTTTTTTCCCTTCTCTTGAGCCCGCTTGGGTCATTGAAATTGGAACATATCTATTTAGGTATATGGGTTTTTAATTCAAGGAGGATGAAGCGTTTGTAAAAATAAGGATTTTAGATAGGGAGTTACCCTTAGCTTTACCTTTATCAGGTATTTGATATTCGGCTTGGTATCATTATTATGATTATCATTTCCCACCACCAGCACCAGCTTGCTTATTCTGATGTGCCTGGAGAGAGGAAATCCAAATTAATAAGTGTAGCAGACTGGCTGTCGGCTTTTCGAGTTCTTTATCAATGCACACGGGAACAGGATTTGGTACACTGGGTTACTTCCCACCACGTAGACCAACAAAACACCGCAGGTTTTTGTTCCTATAAAATGTAATGAATGTCTTGTAGAGTTGTGTATATATGAGGGTGTTTAGGATGGAGAGTAGCAGAAGCACATGGTATAAAATAATATTACGTGTATGAATCCACAAGAGTTTATAGTCATGGGATGGTATGATGGGTGAGTTTAGGATGTAAGAAGTGTTGGATTGGATTTAATTTCATTAGAGAGGCTCGTAATGTTTCTTGTATGGAGAAGATAAATAAGAGAGATTTGAAAGTTTTAGAAACCAGGTTGTATGTGTTTGGAGAGAGAAGAGATGCTCAGGTTATTAGTTCTCCACAATACATTATGCATGGGATGGCTTACCCTTTTTATTTTATTACTTGTTTTCCTGTGGTTTGGTTCAAGAAGTATTTTCATAACCTTTTGTAGTGATGGACTCGTTTACATTCATCGACTAATTCGAGTTCCAAAACTGGTATAAAAAATAATCTCCAGGTACATATTACCATCATCATCATCATCATCATCATGATTCCTTTTTAGCTTCAAACATCCTGATCTCAAGGGCCATGTCCTTATATGCCGGAGTGAGACGTATTTTTTCTAAGAACTTTGAATACTCAAATACTCAGTGAAACAAGGATCTCACATTCAAACTTGGAGAGAGAATCAGTTCTTTTAAATGGAAGGGATTTATTTCAAATCTTACAAAGACAGCCTCTGTATTTTAGTTATCTATTTGTTTTTTGCTCCCTTCATGCCAAGTCCAAAAGATTAGCTTGGGCTCCCTCCATTCCTTATAACTTTGTGTTGAATTGAATCTGAAATCTAAGGATCCGAATCGGAGAGAGTTGAGAGAACTTCTCAGAAGGCTGTTGTGTAAATAGTCAATCGGGGAAATACCTTTTTCTATGACACAAAGGGGGCAAAGTTGTTGTAGGTATATAGTAGTGATGGGACTATGAGCTGATGAAACGTGTTGGAATAATTGTGATAAGATTGATACAAGGGTATACTCAGATATGACGAAAAAGGACGATAAATTAGTGAATAGAATCGGAGGAAGAATGAATCGAATGCTCTGCTTATAAATAAAAGCGAGTAGAATTTAGCTGAAGTTTCAAGTCTCGTCTCATGGTTCTAATAAGTACAAGAGAGAGGGTCTATTGTCCATATTTTATAATAGAGAAATCATATGATCCAAATTTCGAAAGGTAGTTAGGCATTCATCCGGTGTGTCATGTATCAAAGGAATAAAGTCTAGCCAGGCTTGCCTACTCTTTCTAGTTTCAACTTACTAAACCACATTTATATTATTACATTGAGAGGTGAATTAGGAGGATAGGTGATAGTTTTCGGTTAGTTGTTAGTAAGACTGGAGGTTGGTGGTGGTGGGAAGTTGTGTGATATTGTGATGTTGGACGTGTGATCATCATATCAAAATGAGTCAGTATTACCTACTGCAATACAAAGTCGATTTTATTCTGATGATGATGGCTTCTCTCATGGTTCTTGTTCTTCTCGATGAGAACGTAAATTACACCTGGAGTTTTTTTATACTCCCTTAAGTCTCTTATATTAATTTGGGCAGAGAGTCTAGTTGGGAAGGAAGGTAAAATAAAAAAATAAAAAAAGTAATATTGAATGTAATGTTCCATGTACAAATATTAATATGGCAGTGGACAGATAGACAAGTTGATGGTTTGATGGGGAAAGGATATGAGGTTAATTTGAGTTGATAAAAGGATATCAGAACGCCTTTAGGATTGTCAAGCGAAGCAAGTTTTCAAGTTTTTGAGTCATCGCTCAAATGTCATATCACCATCACCCTAGGAGAACTCACAAAAGGCTTTTCTAGACACATTTCTCCCTAATAATAATAAGACTCTCTCTCTTTTATATAGTTTTATACCCAGAATTTAGAGGAGGAAAGGGTTAGAGCTGCAAGCACATTTAGGCTTTGTATAGATAGTTACTTACTGATGTGGATGTAATATTATGGAGCATAAACTGGTAGCAACTATAGCGGCTCTTATTAACATTAGTAATAAAAGGTCTGGAATAATATGGAATGGCTAGGGAAGGTCCATGTATTTATGTAGTTATTCTCATCTACCTCGAAACTCGACTGTCTTGTCTTGTTGACTTGATACCGAGTAAATCGATAATTTGCTGTCCTAATTCGTCTCCATTAGTCTTGGTAGATTTTTCTCAGAGAGGCATGAAAAAGTGATATGAGAATGATTCTCTCTCCTACTCCTACTACCTGATACCAGTTACTTAATACTTGTAAAATAATATAAATTGAGACGGAAACTTCAGGATGTGCATCCTCAAGACTCTCAAGAGCTCCCTGTCACATTCAGATTCAACCCTTTACTTTGTTCAAAGAATATTACGACAAAAACTTATGTGTGCCTACTCTAATCTCACGTTTGTAGAATCCAGTCAATAATACTTGAGATGGAACAGACACATTGAATTATCTTTGATGTTGAATAGGTACGTAGGGAATAATGAAGGATGCTGCTAAGGCTGGGGCCGCATTTAAATATAAAAATGAAGTATATAATATAGTCCACACCCTTTTGGGATTGTAGTGGTAGTAATAGTATTGTATAATGTGATATAAAATATATAATGAAAGAGCCCTTTTGAGGACAAAGGTGTTGCTTTATAAATGCCGTCACTCCTGTGTCTATCTCTTATGTGTTTGAGGCTCGGAAGACTGTGGAAACGAGATGGGGAAACACCTTTGAGAATTTTTCCATCCAGGTCGGGGAGGTTGAGAAGTGAAGTGGGATAATAGTTGTTGTACGGTATCGTTATTATTGTATAGTTTTTGGTTGGGTATTAGGGTTTCGGATGAATTGGGATGGAATGAATTATTCGGTATTAAATAGAGAGGAATGGTTACACGAAATCCAAATTCGTGCACAAAAGAGACCGTCCAATGGCTAAAAATGTGTTCTATAAGTTGGATTGTGTGATGAGGATGATGAGGGATGATGAAAAGGTAGATTGGCAGATGTTCTTTTATTTCTCACATGGCACATGGAGGTAGGACATCAGATTATATTATTGGATCGTTCAGAGCTTATAAGCTGTTAAAGTAGGTTGAGCATTTTTAGTAACAACTTGAGAGGAATGTAGAATTTATGCTTTCATTCATTCTGGCATTCATTGAGAGCATTTTTAGAGTTTCATCATCTTTTGTCCGAGTTGGATTGAGTTTGTAGTTGATGAGAGATTGAGATTCAAAATTGAGATCCCCGCAGAACATAATTTTTTTGAACCACACCCTATGGAGGAATTTTAATAGGAAATGGGATGATGACTAAATCTATGGATGGAATATAGTAGCTCTATGCAATTTGTCTGATGAATTGATTTTAATTGAATAGGCGATTGTCCTGAAAAGCGGAGTAAAAAGCGTCGGACCAGTGAGTCGGAATTCTCGACTGGAAATCCTGGAAATGCCACACCGAATAGTAAGGAATCTCCATTGCCCTCCTCTGTCAGCCGTCATGTAGCAGTTCCATGCTCTCAGCAGAGTCCAGATACAACAACCCAGACTCCACAGGTAGGAGATAATTTGAGTGATCTTGAATGAAAGTTATGACACAATTACTCTTTGTAATGGAAAGATCATAAAAATTATTGTTTTTTTAGACGGGGATGTCTCCAGCCTCATCAGTGTCTTCAGAACCATCATCGGGTACCGGCTTTAACTCGACAATAGGTACGAGATCACTTACGACTACCCCGACACCTCCGAGTAGTAGCGTTAAAGTCAGCACCCCACCGGCTAATAAAAGACAGCAGGGTCACTGTGATTTTGGTTGGCCGCCACCACCTACAACAACACAATCATCCTCATTAACTTCTCCAAACAACAACAACATTTCTTGGACTAGTCCTTCGGGAACTTCCACTAGTCCTTCGACAAGTAGTCCATTGAAGAAGTCTTCGTGCCATCATCTGATACCGAAAGGGAACAAACGAGCCAATTCGCCATGCCCGAACATCGACGTTAGGCAAATTCCTCCAGAACAAAATCGACCACCCCCGAAACCTGGAATTGAGTCTTCCATCGAAACGTTGTCCCCAGCCACAACAGTTACTCCTAGTCAGCCCACCTTTAATGCAAACTTTAGCTTTTTCCCCGTAACATCGACTGCAAATGAAATGACTAACCTATCCATGAATCTAAACAGTGGGTTTACTATTTCACCAATTGTACAAACGAACACCGGTAACACAATGACCGTTTTCAGTACACCTCAAATTAGCCAAGCGTTACCAAGTACAAATATGTCTTGTACAATTCCACTGGAAATACAAAAGATTATTAATCCAGGGATACCGGATCAGACAAATGCTTTCATCCCCCAATTTCAACACCCAGTTGTACTTTCAGTTGTCGGACAACCCCAGCAAATTGAAGTCAGACCTGATAATACCAAAGAATCCAATCCTGGAGATACTAGCAAGGTTGTGGACTCTGCTGTTGAAAAATCGCCTTTGCAGCTTGTCCAAGATGTTGTTAACCGTTTTGAGAGCAAAGCAGATGGAGAAAGTTTAACTGAGGATAGCTCGATGGAGAATGAGAAAAGACTGCAAATATCTACTGAGCCTGAAAAAAGCACGGCAGGCAGTGATAAAGCTGAACAGCCTAAATCTGAAATCTCGGATGGTCAAAGCAGTACTGGCTCTACTGGTAGCAAATCAGACAGTTCTACCACCCCGGTAGTCGTTGTTGATGGGACTAATTGTACTACACTCCCTGTACAAGATCTGCTAAATAAAGCTGCATGTGGTAACCCTAACAGTAGGGCTGAAGATAAAAGCAAACCAGATCCTAAGATAGATGCTGGAACGGCCGTGGTAAATACCACTACAGTATCGATAGCTTCGATGGACCACTCAACAGTAACAGTACCAACTTGTATAACAAGCATGGGTAACACAATCAGTACATTTACTGTGCCAACATCAACCACACAGCAGATTATTCTGCAAGCTCCTCAGACGTCTGACGTCCAGACAGCCGGTGGCAATTTTCTAACTACGGCTGGACAGCAAACTGCGAGATACCCGATAATCCAAACAATCCAACCGTTTTTTCTAAACCAAGCGGGAGGTACAGGTGGTCCATTTATAATCTCCCCACAATCTCAAACCCATCAAACGGATCCTTTAACACAACAGTCTTTCATTTATCACGATCCTCAAATCTCACATCAACAGCATAATCCGGGTGATCATGGACTTCAATCAATGCTACATCCCACAACTACGATGCTATTTGATCCGAGTATGTGTGCTAATAATCCCAATTTCGGCGGTGGGGTTCCAGGAGCTAAGAAAAAGAAGAAAAGGCTCAGTAAGAAGCAACAGCAACAACAAGCTCAGTTGCAACTCCAGCAACAACTTCTTCTTCAGCAGATTCACCAAGCCCAACAACAACAGGCTGCTGCAGCGTATACAATATTTCCTCAATCTTTCAATCTTGGTCCCCAAGGATTTAGTCTTCAACCAATGAACTTTTTCCAGACCCCGACATTTCTGACACTCCCTAATTTGATTCTCAATCCAGCTGACGGGACACTTTTCCTTCAACCATCAGGGCCATTGTCCACAACAGCCACCCCAGTACAGAATACTGTCAAATTTCCTCTCACGACTACCACAACGCTTACACCCTCACAGCCTCAGCAGATCCAGCAACATCCTAATCCCCTCGCTCCGAAGAAAGACGGGACGATTTTAATCAACGCTGGTGGAACAACAGGCCAGATTTTGGAAGTCGGGAAAGCCCCTTCAGATGCAGGATCGGATGACTCTAGGAGAAACCCGACACCGGATTCGAGTACTGGGGACATACAATTAGGGATATTAAATGCTTCAAATACCAATCAACAACCTGGGAACACGATTATAAGCATTGCTCCTCATCCAACAACTACTACCATTTTACCCACTGCGAATAAGAAAGTTTTGACAAAGAGCAGAGCTGTTAGCAGTAGTAGTACGGTTAAAAGGATATTCCCCCAGAAACAAATCCTCCCTAAGATTGACTCAACAACACCTTCAATAGATAACAACTAGGAGGGATAATGTCAATTTGTCATTAGCTAATGGAGGGCAGCCGAAAGCGATTTTAGTGATTGAGCTTTACTTCAGGCACGTCGAGATGTGCAGGATATGGTGATGGTAATGTCATGTCTGAACCATCACCCAGGATTAGGTAGTATGGTTTAAGTTTACCTTAGCTTAATCTTTACTCTTCATATATCATATGGGAAAGATGGATGAGAATTATTATTCGTTGAGAGCTTTCCAACCTTTAATTATATTATTAAGGAAGATTTTGTCACGGTAGAAGGGTTTCATTTCGCTGGAATAGCATGTTAACTCCATGCATGAGAACTGATCACAATTTCCTTCAAAGATCTAGGTGCTACCTAAAAGTAATTAACTTTACTGTTTAGTATGTCGTTTTAATCTGCTAATGAGTACTTGTAGTTTGTATTAGTAACGTAGTTCTCGATATTAAATACTGATCGGGTGTTTTTAGAAATTCATGAATACGTCTCTTCGAATCATTCAGAGATGAGACAATGAAGCAGTTTGTATTTGGAATTGACTGAATCCGTTTTTTTCTGAAATGGTTTTATAAAAGAAGTGTGCAACCTTTTGGTCGACTGCTCTCATGTTCATAGACTTCATGGATTCGAGTTTTAATTACATGATTATTTCCAAGCAGAAAACAGATTTTTTAACTAATTAACATCTCTGATGTTTTAATTGTACTAGGAAACGATTAATGATCTAATTACGGTTTGGTTGTGGGTGATTTTAAGAACTTCGGGCTCGGTGTTTTTCTAGACTTTCTAGAATTTTGATTTTGAAAGCATCGAAAAGTTAGTTTACTGAAGTTTTAATTATTTTATGCAAAACAGTTGTGATAACATGGTTTAAGTTATTTGATTGAGTATGTTTACCGGTGTGGCGTAGGTTTTAAGCATTACATAGACATCGTAGATATATTCAACATTACCTTTTATATGTATATATATTTGTATTTGAAAGTACACATTTTAAGCATGTATTTTAAAGTTTTAAACGTTTGACAGCTTTACTGTGTAAGTGTAACTTGTAACTTTTAGCTTTTAAGACTCGAGTATCCCCCACGAGTGAGGGAACTTTCTTCAAGAGAAACCAAATAAACGGTGTACATTTATGTGGTAAATACATATGTGCTATATAAGATTATTAGAATGTTATCATTGTTTTCAAACTCTAGTTGTAGTTATTACAAAGTTAGCCATGTATATTATGTTAGAATTAGCCAATGAATGTAAATCTTGAAGGGATTTGTTGTGAATTTTCGTGTATTGTTATAGACGAAATAACATGCTACGAAAACATCATCAAACGTCTCCTGATGTCGTAATAGTTTCAGCAGTTTCAACGGGATGGATCGAGCCAAAGATTTCTCGTGAAAGTTCTGAGTTTTGAATTCAAAAGATACATAATATATTAAGCTACCTTGATAATAGATATATTCCTAAGTGGTTGCACTTTCACTGTAATTCATGCATCATACACATCCACATCTACATCACCATACAAGATAGTATTTACGACGTTTACGACTTACGAGCGACATTGCTGTACGTAATGTAAAATTAAGTTTAGAAGAATAATTACCAGAAAGAGCGTGTTCCAGTCGTCCAAAATTTATACACTTGAAGGTTTCTATTAATAAATAACCACGTTTTATGGAAAATTATTTCAGATTGTTAACATTATTTTCATTTTGTCGTCATTTAGTGGTTGTGACTCACTCTCTACTTTCGGTCTATGCCAATACGGCATAATAAATGCATAATGATCCTATGTTTGGGCAAACTTTTTGTAATTTTTAATTTTACAGAAGGTACTGCGTGTTTCCTAGTAATTTACTACTCCTGGCAATGACAGACCTCATTTCCCTTGAACAGGGAACTAATGTCGTTCAACCGATTTTTTATCAAGAGCGGCACTACCGGTGACTGACGGGTTATTTGGTTGGATCATTTAGGTATATTAATGTGGCCTTGCATCATGTTAATCACACTCACTCTCACAAGTTGCTCAAAAATAGATGTGTTGATGGTGAAAAAGTCCATTTGTTAGAAGAGTTGTTTTAATCCTAAGCACGGATCCTAAGCTAAAATTTCTAGGTTTGTTATTGCAGAATTTCTATGAATGCATTTGAAATTCTGCCATGAATAAGGGATGTAAAGTAATTTAGTTTATAATTGGTTTTTCAACTTCAGGATTCTTAATTCTTGGTAATACTACGGAAAGTTTTTTTATACGTGTCACTCCAAATTTTTAGATGGTTTAGTTTTTTCGAGGTTTGGATTTTTCTAAATAGAAATGTATTCTAGCCTTGGATTCCCAAGCTATTTAAAAATAATATTTTTCGACAGAGAAAGATTTCCAGAGTAAATAAATTTACGTCAAATCATTAGACAGTTCAAAAGCCATAACCATGGGTTGAAAGGGTATCCATGTTACTGTTATCATGAATTTGGAAAGTTTGAGTTGATCTCCCACAGGAATAGAGAGCAAGGTAAAAGCATATTTTTAGTGTTGAGGAATTTGTTTAAAAGAAGAAAACAAGTGGACTACCCAGTCAGTGGATCTAAACGAAGGATCTAAACGAAGTGGATCTTCATTAACGGAATTCTTTATTGGGAATTGGATAAGTACCCTACAAAAATCAATAGCAATTTCAAGTTAACGGGGAATTTGAATACCATCTACATGTAATTGTAATATCTTATAAGAAATACCGTGTCATTCGATAAACATCCAAATTGTCGACACATTAGATTTCTAACTATATTTCCTATACTGATAACTTCAGACTAACCTTTAACTTTTCTCAAATCGGATTCAAATAAAATGATTCCCATCATCAGTAGGTAAGTCAATCATTTACATAACATATCGATCTACCTATTGGTCTATATTTCAGAGCTTATTACAATACTATGACCCTGGATTAAGTTCACATCCGAAAACTTACGCAAAAATAATGGCCTCAGGAATATAGATAGTAAACTTAAGTATGTACATGTGGCTCCATTGGCTTGGGAAGGAAGACAACAGGTAACTCGGTACCTAGTTCATACACATATACATGAGATATGTGTAAAAAAAATGTTACGAAAAAAACTGCGATGCGGTCCTTGAAGCCAATCCACATCTCGCCCAATTGGGACTAATGGGCAGATGACTTTCTCCGTACTGTTACTTCTTCCTCTGGCGGAATTCAGTCTTTAGCCACGTTCCTCAGAATTCATTTACTTTATTACAACATCTTGGAGAAATACATTTCCGAGGTCATTATTTCAGATGCACTCTGATTCCCGGAAAGCGTTTTCTTTCCAGCATTTATCTGGCTTAGTCTTAATAACGCATGCAAGCTGGTGAAAGATGTTATCGTTGGGTAAATTGCACTCACCTGTTCCGCCTTCGTGTTTCTTTTCAGTATTATTAGGAAATAGGAAGAAATACAAATCACAAAAGCAGTTCTTGTCCACGTTTTAGTCTCGAGTCGTATATTTGGTGTATCTCTGTTGTCCGTCTCCCATTGATAGGATACACAGGACGAAATGGGATAGTGGCATGCCATACCAGAGTAGAACTCGTTACCAGTTTCTGTGGATGTCTCAAGGAATTGGGTCAATATGTTCGAAATATGTGATGATACGCTCGTGTAAAATAATCCACGTGAACATTTTGAAACTTCTGCAATCAATACTTGGGAACATGAATATCTCTAGGATGGATCAGTCTACGAATATACGGACTATGTAAGAAATGTGTATTTAGAGTTTTAAAATTCTAGAGAATATTTTGCAGCTGCAGAGGAATAAATTACTCTGTGAGGGTCTTGAATCTTAATGGGATAAACTTTTGTTACTTAAGTGGGATAGACACTTTTCAGTAGGAACGAATGGACTTGGCAGTTTGGCACTGATTTGAAAATTTATCAGCATCAACTGGTTGATGATGGATTTGAACTTGCAGCCTTAGCTTCAACTACTATGATCAATGCTAATATTTATAAAGCATCGTTTAAAAAAGCATGGAAACGAGTACTAACCACAGCGGGGCAACCATATTGGGGCCTTGGGGCAGTGGGATAAGGTAAATGAAAGGGGGGTTAGAATAAGTAAACTAAAGTGGGGCAAATCATTGTTCCGACAATTTTATACTTAAGGTACTGTGGGGCAGTTAGGTGAAAGTGGAGCTGTAGGATAGACGAACCAAAATGTGTCAAGTCAATCGGTTAGATCGGTGAGGGCAAAATGATTTACCGGTCAATTGCACCACGTTTAATTTTTTTTTTGTGGTTCCCTCTGACCTTGTATTTAGTATAGTATTCTATGCCTCTGACCAATCCTTTTATAATTCGTCGATGGATAAAATGTCGATCACAATGGGTAAATTCGAATGCGTCACTATTGGTTATAAATCTGTTCTGGAGTCTAGAAATAGTCCACAGGTTATCACATTACCTCGATGCAGGTATATTTAGGCTTAATTAAGTCCAATAATAGATTCTTTAATTGTCCCAACTCGACAAAGGAAAATATCAAATATCAGAACAATCAAACCCAACTCAGCCCTCTTTAGATTATATCCAGAGTTTTTAATCAAAGACCATCAAAGTTGATCAAAGCTAAAAACCCTACCTTTATCAGATACCACAACATATAAGTCCAAGATCCTACCCTTCCATCTGCGTGTACATGTCAACTCATGGTAAATAAGGAAAATTAAAATGAGGACTACGAAGTAACACTTACCCTCAACCTTACGAGAATTGTTCTTAACAATCTCTACTCTAAAATTTTAATAGGCTTGCCTCTCTTTGCTTTCCTTGGCCCAATAAAATCTAATCAGAATCTTCTACTTGGAATTAGAATCCATTTTAACCGGCTATCTCTATATTCGCATCCCATCTATTCATATAACCCCATGTCGATGCATGCATCTACCGACGCAAGACTAAACAGCTATAACTGAACCCTTTGTCACAATCATGACAGTACCACATCCTTTTCAATACATATTTCCCAATATGCCTTCCATTTGCAATCTAGATTATCTTACTAACTACGACCATCCACATCTGACAGTGTCAATATCTCTCTAAAGATATGAAATTCTTGGTAATTGTATGAAATGTTTATTCTATCTCATCATTCTCATCTCATCCATTCCCAAAACCAAGGAGATGAAACTTTAATCTAGCCAAGTTTCTAAATAACTACAAACCCAACCAGCTTAACCATCTCAATCTTATCCACCTCCCCCCTCTGGATTATATTTCCATTATGCCTCTAAGACTTGGTCCAAAATCTATATAACTCTATACTCACTCCTGGAGAAAGGAAATTTATTCTCATATCCTCTGTGCAAAAAAATATCGATTCCTGGGAAGCTTCGAAGCTCTTGCTTCCCTATCAACTAAGGGCATAACATTTATAAGACGAAAAAAGTGTTGTTGCTCTGCTGCGCCTGGTCTCATCTCTCCATCCATTTAATACATGTACAGGAGGGGAAAGCCAGCAGCCTCTTCAGCATTATTCCGCTTACTTACAGAGACCGTGTACTACCCCATCCATCCAAAACTCAAGACCTTTGTGGTAGAAAGTTGCCCATCTCTAGCCTGTGCGTATACATATCCAAGGGTTGGTGGGGAAAGAAAGGAGAAAGCCTTGTTGACAAATAGGTGACACTGGACAATGGAAATGTTTCCTGATGTGTGAATTCCGATTGTAAACTATGGACAACCCTTAGCCTCCTTGCTCAAATTGTTTGAACGAGATGCTTTCACTATCAACTGCTCTGTGTGTAGGACTCGAGATTCGAGCCAAATGCACTAGCACGTAGCAGTGAAAGGTATTTTATAGTAGTGTAGTTCATAGCCCATACTACTGGTGCCTGGGTACTGACTCCAAGGTGCAGAATGTGTGCTGGATCCTGGTATAAAATAGCCCATGTTTATACTTTATAGAAATGGTTAGGTAGGAAAGCTTTTGCACGAGAGCCCCAGTTTCATTCCATCATCCAGAAGACGAGGACAACGGACCGACTCCTGTGGGTACTACTACACCACCAGCAACCATTAGTTTCAACTATTCTGGAGGGGGGGAAATCTCTATTATAACTTTCACCATCAGAAATTAAGCTTCCGTAAAGTCTTTACCTTGTACTTAATAACTTTTGTCGAAAACTAGGATGCCTAGTTTCTTACCTGTGTAATAGCACAAGTAGCACTACAAGTATTTCCTAATTTGGAATGGAATTTACCGTAAAGTATAAAGAGCACTTGCCGTCAATAACACTTCTCCCACCATCACTACCATCAGTGCTCATCTGCTAGTGCTATGTTGTAGGATCTTCAACTTTTACTAGGAACTAGAATTCCCAACCAAGACGACTTGAGATCTGTAACAGTATACAACTTTCGGACCTATGAGGTTTCAAATGCGTTGAAATTTGCCTCTTGTTCCCAGTATGTTTCCCAAGATTCAATCTCTAAGGTGTTTTCAAAAGGTATTCTCAAAGTAAAGTCGGACATTCCAACCTCTTTTGTCTTGTTCCTCAGTATTTCCTGCACACGTGACAGAACGAATTGAATCGATCTTTAAATTATATGGACATGAGTACATCGTAATAATCCGTAGATTTTCAAGCAAAGAAAAAACTTTCTTAACCTGTAACTTGGTTGAAGGTGACGTTGCGGTGACTAACTTGGTTAGCTCTTATTGTGCTTTCCTCCTAGTGGACTCAGACTTGGTAAAGGAAAGGCAAAAGGAGCTACTGGTTGTAATATAATTTTGTTACCTACACCACACGACACCCTACTGGGCTTCTTGCTCTCTTATTGAGATTGAGTGCTGTGTGGAAGGGTGAGTTGTTGAAGCTTGAGTGCGAGTGTAGACGAAAGAAGAAAAAACCAAGAAGGAAAGTAAGGATGAAGAAGATTTTATTGAGTTAATTCCAATATAACTCTACAACTCTACAAGTACTCTAGGTGATAGAAAAAATAATAGCTATAGCCACTCAGTCGGGAGGATTTTGTATAATAAGACAAGCAGGGAAAAAAACTGTAATCAAGTTAACTTATTTTCGAGGAGGAAAAGTACATTAAGAATTGGGGATTGACTACGGAGAAAAAGCTGTCATAAACTTGCACTTCCAACCGAGTTTCATGTGAAGTGCGAGAAATTGCAGAGTAATTGAAAACACTACTGTACACAGACCGTGTGAAGACATAAGCGAATTTCCTAGCTTCGTATTAATTCTAGAATACAAACTGTAGAAAATCATGACTTTCTCCCATCTATAAGAGCAAGAGCTAAAAGACAACAACCAAGGAAGTTGAGTGGGTGGACCGTTTGTAAAATACTCTTTTAAAAACTGCGTAATCAGAGCAATAGATTTAAAAAATACTTAGAACACCCTACTTTTCTACAAACATAAGGGATTTTCAGAGTGAACTGGATCGATTTTATTCATACCCACGGCCACCTACCATGTCATATAAATGATATAAGATGGTTTACCACTACCAACTCATTCCAAATGTTTCTTAAACCCCGTGGTGGCCTAAAAGTTTCCATCGTGGAGAAAGCACAGGGAAAAGATTGATTAACCATATCAAAATAAAATCCACGCGGTTGTGAATGCGAATACAAAACTCTCACGAGACAAAGTTCCCCCTCTGCTTGTACTCGTAAATACGCGGTAACCTAAGGAGAATTTAATCGCGGCTACAGAAAAAACATAAACCTGCCGAGCTGCGGTTCCCCAACCGCCTACTTTTTTTGTCACTCATCCCACAGACGACTCCAGAGACGTGTACTGTACAAATATCTACTGCTGAAGGTAGGTCTGTGTAGTTAGATTCTACCTGAATCCCGAACAGTATTCTGCCTGCAGAGGCTACGTACGTAGCAGAAGCCTTGGACAGAGTACCGTTGAAGAGGGTACGGGAAATCGTACGTTTTAGAAACTAGTTGGAGAAAGGGTGTGAACTGGAGAAGCCAGTTGTATTACTTCTCATGAAAGTGAAGCCCACCCGGGTATAAAATAAAACTGTCAGCGTCACACACTCTTAACACTCGACACATAAAAACTGTGTACACATAAAGACGTTCTACTTGAAAGGAGATTTTGTGGTCTCTAATCCAGTGATTCCAGGGAGAAATGATGTCACAACTGTCCCCCCACTTGTTTGTCCTCTTCTGGGTCGTCCTCCTCTCTCAGTGTGACACGGGCTATTCAATAAGTAAGTTACAATTGTCTAGTCATTTCCCAACTTTATTATTTCATAATAATAATATTCTTTTCTAAAGATCCACAGGCTTATTTCATTGTCTTCGTCTGCTATTTGGAGGCACAGTGGGGAAATATTTCATAATAATTTCTCTTGCTTTGTATGTTTTATGAATTTGTGTGGGAAGGTGATGAGAAGGTAGTAGAATATTTCTCCGGGACTACCACCTCCGCTAATAAAAATCCCTTGTAAAATAAGCCGATTATCTCACGGACTTATAGCTGTGCCTTTTCCACACTCCTTTCCCCATTGTTGTGTAAGTAAAAATTATTCCTCCCTATTGGCTTAGCTTTTGGAACGGGTTTGGATTTTGTAGCGTTTGGTTTATTCTATTTATTTAGTATGACTTGGTGTGTATTATTGCATTTGTGCTTTACTTTCACCGTTTCACCTTCCATGGGAGTTAAATGAGAGTGCTGGGTATACAAGTACAGTGTACATATGTACTGGACGAAAATAGCTACAGGTGGGTAGTAAGTAGTTGAGGATAGAATATAATTCCTTGGTAAACTTTTGGTTAGAACCACTGAACAGAATTATTATCTACTGTATACGAGTAATACAAGGTAAATGACATGTGACATGGGGAAAGTCTGAAGAGACAAAGAGTATGGAAATGGATTAAGGATAAGGAAATGGAGGAACGTGTGGGAGTACTAACTTAATAAATATTAAAGACATATTTTGTATTGCGTTGTTAGTGTTGGTATTACTTATTACATTTTGTTCCAGGAATTTTATCGAAGAACTACTATGGTAGGAATTGAGATGTAGGTGTAGGACTTGCGTGGGTTTTGAATATTTATTATTGGATTGTTGACTACCAATTTTAATTCAAAAGACTTGACGAGATAAATGGATAGTAGTGTGGGCGGATTTTAGGGGATTGTCACATGGTGGAATGATTGGGTTGGAACAGAGCTTGGAAAAGGTTTCATTGTATTTGTATATCATGTTCCACTATGATTAAATATAATTAGGTCAGGAATTCAGGATGCAGGATCGGGTTTATTTCTTGATTAATACCACCGTTGAAGCATTTTGTTGGTCATTTCATTCATCAGTAATGCAAGAAGAGGAAATGAGTCTGCCATTTCGTCTGAATTTGAAAATAAGGCTTGTGGTGGTATTTAAGCAAATGAATTCACCATTTGCTATAACATTGCCAGAATTTGTGACTTTAATATTGATTTTTGTTGCTCAGTATGATTCGAGAACTCCAATAAATATGTTAATTGAGGCACACAACTACTTTAGAATTTGCTAGCTGTCATCAACAATGTAATTTCTGGTTTTGTTTGAATACAGGTTTGATAATTTGGTAGTCTAAAGACATGAAGAGTAAACTAATTCGTATCAATAGCCAAATTTCCAAAGCTGTAAAATCGAATCCCAAATATTTCCTTCTTAGACCATCTACCAAACAATAAGCATCAAATTCCAAGAATATTAGGGATTATTACAACAAATAAATCAGATTAACTAAGGCTTTGAATTAGACCCCGTACAGTAGCAACTTGGATCGTCTCAAAGTAGTACAAATATCAAATTATATTTCCCAAAGTTTACACTTTAGTATTATATTTTATCTTATTCTGCTTTCATAAAACTGAATTGTTGATTTAAAAAAATACGATAACGATAGTATATATATATACATTATCTATCAAGTACTTGTGCATGTAAACAGCAGGCTTTCTATTAAAAAATAGTTCCTTGGGGACTGTATTAACTATATAGGGAAATAGATATATGGCCCTCTGATTTATGAATATTTGTAAACCGACAAAACTGAAACTCCCGAAATTTCTTATTATATCAGATAGCCCTTTTGTGCTCTGAATTCAACGCATTTGATTATTGGAGTAATTCATGGCTAATTAATATCTCGGAATAATTTTGTGAAATTGTGACATACTGAGCATTCAATTCATTATAAAGGATTATCCATCCATGAATGAATTGACCATTGAAATGAAATATTAATTTCAAGTTCCAGTCTCAAAAGTGATAAAGATTTTGTAAATGAGTTCAGATTAGATATTTTTGAGAAATGCTTTTGTCTGAAAGTTCAGATAGTTTTGTCTACTAGAATTGTGCAATGTATTCAGCTAGATCAACTTATTTCAAGTCTTGACAATTGAACAAGTTATTTTGCTCTACACATTCTACCTCTGTCTGAGTCTATTGAAAGGCATAAAGTCTCCGGATTTAAATAGGTTATCACCTCATTTTCATTATCATATTAATAACTCCTTAAAATAACGATATGGCCATGGCTGTGCCTATAATGAAACTAATGAATTCCAAGTTTCTAAGAAATTACATACATTCCTTAGTGTGTAGTGAGTGCTGTTCTTGAGTCGAAAGGAAAGGACGAAGCAAGTCCTTATTCATACATCAGTTAAGGTGGAAACAGACAGACTGTAATTGAAGGTACGCGTACGAGGTACTGCATGTCTTCCTTGGGAGATATTTTTCTATTTTAGTCCTACAATACATTTATAACAGATAATACATTTAATTTATAGATGAAATATTCTTTTGTATAATAAGAGGTAGCAGGAGCTAACAAGTATGGACTTCCTATTCCCTATTATTATACTATTCTCTTTACTGATAGTTGAGGAAATGGGCCACCATATTCTATTCAATTCAATTCCATCTCTCCTGTCCGGTAGGGCCTAGTCTTGAATTATTGTTTGATATTCGGGTAATAAATCCTATGGATTTTTTCCTTTCTACCAACCAAAGTACCTCGAGACTATTTACAGACAGTAAATAGATAGGCATTGTCATCTTTCTTCCTTTCTTTTTCTGTCTATACATGTATGTATATATGTCAGTGAACATGTATTTTTTTATAGTATCACTTAACCATCTCTTTTTCTCCTTCACTAGCTCTATGGATTTGAATTTTCTCCAGTAGTATGGCTGCTGATAAGTAGGTAATATAATAAGTAGGCAAGATAAATATATACGCAGCATGCTGCAGTTTTTATGAATATTGAAAAAATTAAGCAGATCCTTGTGCATGTGCCGTAAGTCGTAAGCGTATATTATAGTTAACATGTGTAATAACGTGTGAGGTCAAATTCACTAAAATGAATATCGATAGTGGTAATGGCCATAAGTTTTAATCCATAAAAAATAACAATTATTATAGTAGAACAGTTACAATTATAATAGTCTACTTTTTCCGTCCTAAGACCACAATGATACGAATACCCATCAAATGGAAGGTCAATAGATTCTTTGATTGTGATATTTTGAGTATAACCATATTGTAAAGCTTGCAGAGACTGACTGTAAGTAGGACAGCCAGTCCAGTCCAATCATCCTCTTATAAAAAATATTATTCTAAAAATTCTATTCTAATGTTGGGATGAATACGTTTACGATAATTTTAGTTATGATAGATAGATTTATGGTTATATTGATAATTATAGTTATGGATATTTATGATTATCAATAAAAACTTATGGCCATTACCTTTATGGATATTCATTTTAGGGAATTTGACTTACAGCCAATATTCTCTCAAATATGACAACTACATCAATAACTCCAGTTCAATTACTAAATGGAAAAAGATAATTATTCCGAAGAAACAAATCGTCACTAGAAATCCATAAGAGATTAAATAAATCCTACCTACTTTCCCTGTGGTAATGTATTAAAAATAATCTACAATCCTCTTCCCATACTATTACACGGTTGTAGGTCCCCCACAGGGAAAGTAGGGAGGATTTGTTTAATCTCTCATGGATTTTTAGTGATGATTTGTTTCCTCGGAATAATTATCCTTTTCCATTTAGTAATTGAACTGGAGTTATTGATGTATTTGTCATGCTTGTGAGAATACTTGTTATTTGGAATTTAAAACATGTTTGAAACATCGTATGGATTACTAACCCATTGAATACCTTTGGGCGACTGAAACTAGAAAGTATAGTTAGTATATAGAGTTTACTGAGTTTCTCTAACAAGTTTGGAATAAAGATTTGAGATGCTGGCCTTTTTATATGTATAGTTTGCTCGTTTTGGTACTTTCCTTGATACGTACAAGATTTCACCATGATAGATTCAGCTGTATGAGTTTGAGTAGTATTCATTTATTAACTGAAACCTATGTGATAGAGATGACAACAAGATTTAAATCCACCCATGGTTGACTACCTCTGTCGGTTTCATTTATGAAACTGGGTCGGGTTGCCATGTATGTACTGGATATCTATCACATAGGCAACGGAGTTAGGTATCATTCCAACTCATCGATTCGAGAAGCTTTGGTGCAGAGAGAATAAATTGTACTATGTTGTAGATTGTAGATAACTAAGGGAGGAGTTGATACGGTAAATTCCATATAAAACTCTATACAGTCTAGTGACATGTCGAAATCCTCAGCTCAACTGTTGACTCTAGACATGGATCTAGTTGATAAATTTAGGAAATATGTACTGGGAAGTTGAAAACGGTTGAAATGAACGATATGAGGTCATCGCTAATCACCCACCGCACCACTTGGGATACGGTGTAATGTTGGCAGTGGCAGAAGGATTTATTTCCACTTTAGTCCAAATTGAACCTGCAAGATCAAATATAATTATTTTACTAAACACGCTCTTCCTTCTTTTGTACTTTTGCTACCGTCCTTCGCAGACGGACCGGACCGTTGACTGAGGACAAACAATCCACAATCTGCTCTAAGTTTTCCAAGCACAAGCTCGCCATGTAGGAAAACATTTACTTGTGTGGCTTATTGCAATTGCTAATTCAAACATTGTAGTCCCTCTATGTGTATCCCATGCTACAAAAAGCAGGTAAGTGATATGGTAGTGACTAGGTTGAAGGTTGTTGGTTTAGGCTTAGATGGATGAGATGAGTTCTTAGACCTTTTAACTCGACAGATTCCGTACAAGCTGGAGATTTAGCATCAATTTTTTAGACTTTCTGAGTGCAAAATGTTGAATCTATGTTTTCTAAAGCCCCAGGGTCATTCATACACCACCACCACTTATACTACTGCAACTTACATATCAAAAATGATTTTTGAATATAAAATATGAAAGGTTTGCAATGTACTTTGAACCTCCACCGACAGCTGAATTCGCATTGGTATAGGAGATTTCTCCCTAGACAAACTACCTCCAGAATAATGGAAATGGATTTGGTAACAGCAGGCAGGCGGACCTAGCACAAGGATTCATATTTCCATTTGTCAATAATATTAAATACAGTTTTATGGAGAGGTGGTTTAAATTGGAATCGTAGAATATGTGGATTTGTATGTGGCTTGAAAATCCCTGAATCCTCGTAATAAAGCTTGCATATTCTTGCGGTTTCTACTCAAGTGTACCAAGCTTAGAACCCTGTTCGTCTCTCTAGAATAATCTCTCTAAGAACTGATGGAGAAATGTCGGTTGTCTTCTGTCAGTTCATCTCGCTTCGCTGCAGGCACATTTTGATACACAAGAACGGTCTGTCACTTCAAATAAGACCTTATCTGCTAGGTTTAAAAACAGCTCGAGCAATAAAGCAATAGCAGCCTGCTCTAGAGTTGATTACCCTCTTCTTACCCGTTACCTTACCAGCAGTCAGGATGAAGGAACACTGCCTCATTCCTTAATGGGGATCGCGTCGGTAACTCGTTCCTCGGCTAGATAAAACATTCCCCGGCACGGGGAACGAAAAATCAATTTTATCAGACGAAGCAGTGTTCCTTCATCCTGACTGTTGTATTTTGAGATGCTTAGAATATTTAGTTTCTAAGGTAATATCTTTTTCATGATAACTAATTATAATTGTAAT
>JAQFYM010000812.1:0-48375 GCA_034694785.1 Agrenia bidenticulata | reverse complement strand
TTAACACTGTTTTTAGCTGTTTGTTATTGAAATGATTTTCCCACGGAGGAATTCTTTCAATAAATATGCCAGTATGCGACATTGCCCAACAAAGTTATTGCACATGGCATGTAGTATTGATACTGTATTCCCCTCAAACAAATGTATTTGCAATCTTAGTGATGACGCTTAGAAGATTGACAGTGGGGCAGAGCCACAGTTGAGAATAATTTGGTTTCGTTGATAGAAAAACATGGGAACTTCTCCCTGATATGCGTTGGAAGTTAAAATGACGGATGTATCTCATGGCTTGAGAAGTTCCTCTCGAATTCTCCAAAGTACAAGGCAATGAATGCGAATTCCTGCTCATTGAGCGGAAGCCTAGTTTGAAAAAAAATTATGCCTTCATTTAACATCCCTTGGGAAAATGTTCACCGCTACCAATCTACTCGCTATGTTTTTTATGTAACCGTGATTGATATTTTCAATGTGCTTGAACTTTCAGTCAACTTTTGTGAAGCTCATTCAGTCTTCCAAAACTATTAAGATCCATTCTTTCCTCCTCATACGTCTGGCTCTTCTTCTCTTCTGTTTGAAAATGAGTGACATTTATATAAATTTTAATTACGGTTATTTATAAATATTAAAAAGTACGACTGATCAGTCACGAGCATTCAGTCTCGGCCAGTTTGTTTAATGATCAGAATCAGATCCTTTTTCGATTGGAAAATCTAATTGAAGATTCTGTCTCATTTATACACCATAGCCTCCTCGTAAAGTTAAGTAGAATGTATTCAATATGCAATAACAATACAATGAGCTAGCAAGTACATTGAATAAAGGTATACTGGCAAAAAATTACGAACTAAGAAACTTATAGTCATTATTCGACCAGATAGAAGCTGATGGCCTGATGGCTGATGTTTTATTGAGTAAAGTTTCCAGTTTGTTGTTAATGCACTAATAATTACCAATGTCCATTACAATTTATCTTGTTAACTTTGCAATACTAATTAGTCCATCCTAAATAATGTCGACTTCCTCTAAAGGTTTGATCAGCACGAGATAGAGAAAATGTCATCAAGTCATCACTCTTACTAAAATAGGATGAACTGTGGTGGATAGGGAACTAATGAAATAAATTATCCTATCAAATCCTGTGCACCAAAACTCTACCAATCAAGCTTAATTGACAGTTTATTTTAATCAGCGGTGCAATAGACATTTGGTAATGCTATATACACAAAAATTAAGTATGCATATAGAGTGTTTCATAGTTTGTGTAATCTATATACTGTATATACACAATTTAAGCTGTCAAAGTGTGAAAATGTAGTTGTTTTAAGCTTTAAATGCAGTGGAGGACTTATGTGACACTTTGATTGTACTAAGAGCTGGGATGCAGCAATTTAAAATTTAACTTGCTCTTAAATATCGAGTTCAGTGTATTTTGAAGGCTCGGTAATACATGGAGCTCATGAGTTGATCTTAAGATGCCTAAAATCTGTTAAGTGCCGGTAGCGTTGAATTTCAAGAGCTACTTCACTCTCAAATTTTTTAGAAAGGGTCCAGAACAGAGATCAATGTGCTTATTTATGTTTCAGTATCTTCAAAAGATGCATGTACCCCAAAGTAGGGGGATAGGATTATAGGATAGAAAATCTCAGCTTTCTTGCATAGTTGGACTAAGAATCTTTGGTATAATAGTGGTTTCCCACGGTCCATACTTAAATAAACGAGATTTTCTTACGGTGGAACAAGCAATGTATAGTAGCTATCCGATTGCAGAATAGTATGTAAAAAGTATTTCTTTCTCATAGATTATTGCGGCTACCCATCATAACTCAAACAAAATTATATACCCAAAAATATAATTAAGTCGGTAGGGATAGAAGATCAAGATGTATTTTTAGTCAGTGGTGTCTGCATTGATTGAAATAGATGATAATTATATTATCCTTTCGGTTATGAAATACACTTCAAAAAGCGACCACCAAGTATTCATTGCAGATCGTCTGAAAAATAAAAATAAAATATTTGTCTTGTCGTCTGTCGGGAGTATCGTAATCAACAATTTTTATCCATAGTTTATGGTACATCTTTCAAGTATTCAGATTACAGATTCATTTTTCGTCAGAGATAATATTTTATTTTAAACAAAGCTTGGGTTTATAAGTTCTAAATTCAAAGAACTCTTCTAGTACAGAGCAAACATTACGATGCACCCTTCATTTTTTGCTGGCTGATGGTCCCTTTCTTAAACATTTGAAAATTTTCACACCACCAAGAAGAAGTCTAATTAATATGTACCCTCATTCACCCTTATTTCGGTCGATTGAACTTGAACCCTTCCCATATCGTGTACAACATTTATAGATGAGACGAACAGCATGGACCTTCTTGCATCCTTGTATTCATGAAAACACGAACGGTCCATAACAATGATTGTGTAGTAAGAAAACCAAGATGCAGTAATTCGAATATCAATGCACCCTTCTGACAGCTAAGCTCAGATTCAGTCTAAATTACACTCATGATTTAAAATAAGTTGTAAATTCTAACTCACATGAAATAATTCAAAATCTCTAATCAAACAAAAGTAAATTTTTACTAGATATTTTTTCCAATTCGTTTTAGTTTCAAGCGTTTTGCTGATTTTGAAATTAGGAAATTTTTGTGCATCTGCTGCCAGTTCAATTTTTAACGAGTAGTTCAATTTACGATAGATGATTTAAAATTGAGTTCCAGATAAAAAAACAATTATGAAATAGAGGAACTCAACCCAGTCACTGATACATCAAGGAAATCAAAACTGCCAAACATTTTCATGCCAGATAAACCGCAAAAATACAAGGCTTGGTAAATTCTGCACTTTTATGTCTTTCAAATCTTGGTTATCCCGAAGAAGTAATTGCTTTTTATCATTTCAATAGAACAAATATATTTATGCCATTAAGTTTACAGGAGGAGGAGTTATCCTAACACATATTTGAAAATTATTGAGTCAACATCCTCTGCAATGGTTTCATACTTTAATGCAAGCAAAGCATTCATATTTTACCTACAGAAGTATTATGCAACTATTTGGATAAGATTCACATCTACTGCCTTTACAGATAATATCATGAAAATCAAAGCAACAAATTCTTTGATTTATTCCGTTGGATTTTAAATCAACTACTGGATAGGTTTTTCCGGTCCGGAACCGTCCAGATAACCAACTCAAAAACCTCATTTAAAATTGATCAACTGTTTTAAAATACAGATAAAGCTTCGTTATTATAAACCTATAAAATCTTTTTTAAACAACTCGAGCGAAATCCGGCAGTAGGATGACATTCCCTGTATTTGAATTAAGCAATAATAGAATAGCTTCAATTTTCTGTACTAACATAAGCAGTATATTCTTCCACCTGCTTGAGCAGGCCCGAAGTCTAATCAACGAAATAAACGACTGTGGTTGAAAGGGGGAGATAGACCGGAAATGAAATCAGTTTAATTGCATGATAACAAACTGTTAACAATGCTTTAGGGAGCGGTTGAAGGAGCAAAAAGTACCGGCTTACTGGAAATAGTGGAAATTCAGGTCTTCCCTAGGAAGGAACACTCCCTTATGCATGCTAATTAAGGAAGTAGTCCTATCGTCCGTTGGCTCAATTCACAAATGATTTAATAACTTACGATAAGTCTCTTTTTATGCAATAAGCTTTTGCTCAAGTCGTGTAAATATTAGCTGACAATTCAAGTATCTGTCGTAATTACATAGGTAACTAGAATACGCATCAGTGGGGTATATGAAACTTCATTTCAAACAAGTTGTGCCCCTGAAAAGAGATTGCAAATATTTTGAAAAGAATTTAAACCAGGACAAAATAAATCAGCTTTGTTTACAAGAATTTCAGTTTAGCATAAATCTGCTGCAGGATTTTCAAATTCTATTCACCAATTTAAACCGTATATCGATTCGCAAAGAAAGTTGTAACTATTATCGCAATTTATAAAATTAACTTGGTAAAGTGAATAAAGCTCACAGGAAGTTTCGTTGACTGCTATTTTTAATGAGGGTCCCTGTTGAGCTCTCTCTGAAAATTTAAACGCAGTGGAGTACTATCCGATAAAGTAAAATTTAGAAATGAAATAAATAAGGCATATGTGTGTAGAATCTGTGTTACGGAGTACAGTTTAACTATGCCCTGTTTGATATAAGACACATGAACCAGATTAAACACTGAAAGGGCCCTTTAGCAATTATTTCAGAATGAAACAAGATGTTTGTACTGCATGAAACAAAACGCAAAGCCTCGCTTGCAATCTGACACTTTTCTTTGCTTCTGCTTTCATGTACCTGAAAGAAAGTCCTTGAATTTTATAAGAAAATGCCAGCAGTATTTGTCCATATGCAGCAGCCGAGTACTGAGTTATCATTTCTAGAAACTAATTAGGTCCTCCTTCTTCAGTCTTTCCACCAGTCACCAGTACTTTTTGATACTTTAGGAATTCTCCATGTACGTGTGTTTTCTATAATAGCTTTGTAGGTAAACATTTTATATTAAGAAACATGCTTGGTAATTTCAATAAATGAGTTCATTTTTAGTTTATTACTTTTATGCAACTGTGTAGCCACCGAATAGCAGTGGGAAAATTATAATTTCAGTATGTGCCCTCAGCATGCAGCTCATTTGGTGGTGTTAACGCGTTAATAATGTTTGAGATCTACCTAATTTAAGCCTTTCAAAATGCAAACAAGCAACTATCTTGTTTTTTTAAACAAGAAGAAGGCTTGCATCAGATATAGCCTGGAGCACGATCATATTTTCAGTTGTGCTTAAAAACGAAAAAATAATGCTTGAACATATGAATTATGGAACAAAATCCGGGAGGAGCTAGAGTTGACAAAAAAATGGAGCAAGGTGCAGTAAATGAAGAGTCTTTGAAAAAGACAAGCGATGCCTAAGAACACTGACGTTCGAGACTGAAGATTATGTTAGAATCTTTCTTGAATCATTAATATTTCCCACGACCCTTCATCTTCAAGGGAGTCGGAGGCTTGGAGGCTATCCCTCAAGCCATTAAGTACGCTATTCAATTCTAAAACAAGAAAACTTCAGTGGCTATTCTGTACGTAATCTGTGGCCAAATGAGAACCCAGCTGGTAGATTTATCAAAACTCTCATCGGAGCAATAGTAACTTCCATGAACTTCAATGCCGAGGGAAAAATCCATAGGCTGGAAAACGGGTTTACAAAATTGCTTTTTAAGTGTTTATATTGTTAGAATGTTCAAATGTATGTTGAAATTTTTAGTGAGGGAATACGATTTCTTACAACGGAAGCTTCAAATCATCAGCTAAGCTAAAAAAAATCATAACAACATCATCGATATAATGTAATTATGAAATCATCCAATACAAACTTAAATTTACTTTTTGAAACGCCAAACAAAGGAATCTTTGTGAAACGGTACAAAAAGATTAATTTAGATCATCAGTTCATTGTTCAGAATCACTTTTACAAAGAAAAGTATGCTACATCCGAGTTACAATACATTTTTAAGCATATATATACTTCGAATTTGAGACTTTTGAAGGTCAATATTTGATTAGCTTTTAGAAAAACCACCGCAAAGCTTATATACCTTGTACACAAGGGCGGAAATGATGAGCTGAAAATAATAATGACGCGAGCACCTTCAAGTCAAAAACAAATTGCCAAGAAGCCGCTATGCAAATATTGCCGAACCATTTTAGTCAACCTCAAAATAACACATAGCAAGTTGAAAAGCTATAACTCTAATTCCATAAAACCACAACCAAACATCCACTACAAACATGTCAATCGAGATTTTAAGGAAAAACCCCGCAAACTTGGATCTCGTCCTTTTACCTGAATTGCATAAAAAAACTGAACATAACTCAGTTGAGCCCGTAACCTGTAGAAATAAATTTATATTACAAGCAAATCTACAACTGTAGATTATAAACTCAAAATAATTAAGGTAACCTGTGAAAATTAAAGTTAGATTTAAATATAAAATTCATCAAAGTGTCTGTATGTCTTTCCCACTCCCTATGTGGTATGAGATGAAAGATATTCAGAGCATCGATATCATCTTGTCATGTGATATGATATTAAGAACCTTTATAAAACTATCAAACCGTGCTACACTACACTCTGTACCTACCAATTGGAGACGAGAGCTGCTTGCTTCATCTTTACAGACTATACACAAGCTATGAGATAGAGCCTGTGACTTCTCTCATGTCTATAAAGAAGTAAACCCAAAGATGTGAAGTGAACAACACTGACCGGAAATGGTGGCAAAAAATTCCACCTGAAAAGTCAACTTTTTTCGTCATGACTAACTCAAACAATTGCAGTCCAGTCCCACTGTGTCTTCTTTTCTTTTAACATTTTGTTGGATCTTAGCATTAACCTGAGACTTCTTACGGTGAATGTACGTGCGGTGTATTTAGTATATAATTCTATGGCGTACATTCTACATTTAGTTTGCAAACAGAAATCAAAAAGGCGACAAGGACTATATCCAAAAATTACAAATTCAGTGCTTGCACCTGCACCTGCCGTTGTTTTACTTCACATTTACAAAAAAATAAACTCAATCCTCTGTATCGTATCAATGCTCGTCCCTTTCAATCCCAAAATCTCTTTGTAATTTTTTTGGGATTTAACATTTGAACACCAATGCCGTTTTGGATGTCAGAAAAGTCAATTCTTGCAGATTTCTTAAGACTCGGGGAGTTTTTATTTTTATTAAGTTATATCTCCGGTAGAACTCTTACATTTCTACGAGTTGCTTCAATTTCAATCTATCAGGAATACATAGTCAATTTGAAGGTCCCAAGTTCTTGTCTGATGCATACAGCATCCAGCACGGGCTGACGTTTCATTTATGATGTCTAATCATAATGAATTGATTAAAAAAAATTATTAGAGAGCTCCACAATTATTGTATTTTGGAATCATAATCAGTAGGTAGTTAATTGCAAAACTTTATCCGCTGTTATATTTAATGGATGAAAACAATTTTTTCAGAAAAAATTAAATTCTGAACAAAATATACTTTATCTTTAAAATACAGATAGTAGTGCGTATCTGTAAACTTATACTGTATGTTTACTTCTTATTTACAAGCAAAATTCTCTCTTCCAATCTTTAAATCCATTACAAAGACCAAAGGAGTATGAAGAAAAATGTCAAGCTCATTTCTCAAGAAATCCTTCAACCACAACAAGCTGCTGGTTTTCTTTGAAATATTTTTCTTGTTGCGTGCTAGTGTATTTCAGTTGACTCATGAAGATTCGGAAGAATCTCTACCCTCCCACCTTCATTGCTACGTGTAACTACAATACACAAAAGCTTGGGCCCCCTTTTAGATATAAAGAATTCGAATGGTGTCTGTTAGCTTGGGTTTGGAAATCTCCCTTTCATGCAACCTGGTCACCCATCCCTTTGCGATGAGCACCAGGTCAAAATGTCACACGATCTGACACCATAAATAAGAATCGTCGAACCGAAATTCCTTTTTTCAAGTACGAGATTCGACAGTTTAATAGTTTAATATGATATTTGGATTTGAAACTCAATCCTCTTGTCGTTCTTTTGCCACATGGAGAACGATATGATTGATTATATTCCATTACTCGTATAGTATTTATCAACCGGTTTTGCTACCAGTTTACTTCCATTCTGCTACTGACTAAAGTTAACCTAACTCGTTCAGAGTTCTCAAAAGATTTGGATTTTTTTCTGTTCCCCAAAGAACGATGTATGGATTTTGTTTTTAAATATCGTGTACGTACAACGTACATAACGGCTGTGCGAAATGCATTCAATCCTTAAAGTCAACAGGTACTCATCGTCGCCTCTAAATCTTAATAAGTACCAAAGGAAAATAAAAAAAATCACCAGCCTGTAAAAAACGATTGGTTGCATGCATAAGTAATCATCAAGCTATGAGGACCAACACCTGTACAAATCCTATACACACAACACTTATCATAAAGAGCGATCTCACGCATTTTAGTAGTAGCATCACATCTTAGATTAATAGGCAACAGGTCCAGAACCTAGCCAGAAGCTATGTACGTGAATGACAAGAATAAAAATAAGTCCAGCACGCCCATTTCCATTCATTGGGTTTGAATTTTGAATGATGACTTCGGAGCTATCATCTCACTTCGTGGCTCTACAGTAGATTGCATACATACATAGTACTTGTTATTCATGCATCATACTAGTTATCCTCAGTTCAATAGATAGTGATACCATGCACAAAGCTTGAGTAAGATATGAAGATATCAAAGATAATGGTAAAACAAAGAATAAATCCTCTCCTGTGTGGATTTCCCGAGATAAAATAACTTTCGCCAAGTCATCATACCCAAAGTCATAAGTAGTTGGACATTTAATTAAGAAATCCAAACTGGAAAGAAAGTGGAAGGGAAGTTCCAGCAAATATTAGTTCAACTTCCACATAACTGAAGAAGGCAGTCTACTCTACTTACAGTCAATAGATTTACTAACAGTCTCCATTGCTAAGTAGGCCCTGTGGCGCAACGGATAACGCGTCTGACTACGAATCAGGAGATTGCAGGTTCGAATCCTGCCAGGGTCGTTAACTTTTTGGTAAATTTTTATAACTATTTTATGATAATTTTTGGAATCCTTCAAAGGAAATTGTCGGGAAGATTTATTTAAACAAATGCGTAAATACTTGCACTTCTTTATACGATGGTATGAATGAATTTTTGTTTCCGAATGTGTGCTTTCCACCAAATTAGATTTTGTGGTGTTCAGCTAAAGGATTTTATTAAACAATTGGTCAATATTAACTGTGACATAACTGAGATTCTAAAAAGTTCACAAAAGCTCCAGGCATGGGTTGGGCGACGATAAGAAGAGTTCTTGTAGATGGGATGTGATACGGACATCTAAAGGACAATAGCCATTATATTTCTTTAGACGATCGCATTAAATTAATACTTGGTTCAATCCCACATCAAACGTACAGTGTCCTCCTGCTTCATCTGTCATGGGCTATTACAATCAGAAATTAACCAAGACAAGCTCAACACACGTGCCCTTCTAATTTCGAATACATTACGTCTCTTTCATCTCGAAGTTTATGTATACTTTTGTACAGATGTTTCTTTTCATGAATTGTTAGAAGCCTTATTTGAAATTTGTGCAACTATATGATGATTACATTTAGAATGATTGGAAGATTTCTTGAACCCCGCACTAAATATGTGTAGGAGAAGTAAATTGCGTCTTAATTTTTTTAGGTTTCGATGCCTTCGTTTTGAACATGAATACATTTTTACATTTTGCACTTGCTATTTTATATTGATTCCATCGATTTTCCGCATTTTACTCCTCCAAGTTTTACTCCATTGGTTTCGCAGGCTCACCTTTAATCACCTGTCATGGTCAGTACCACACCTTCTGCCTAATCAAGCTTCAAATCGACCCCTACTGTGCATAAATAAGAACAGACAAATGAGTGTTTACAGGCACACCCTGAGTTAATCAGGAAAGATGAATTTGATGAATATAATCACTACGCCACACGGTTCTAGCTCTTTTAAATTTTATTTTCTCTTTTACAAGTTTGCGGCTTAAAAAACCCAAGAACTCACAGTAAGCTTGGGAGTAATGGAAAATGTTTTAATCATAATTATAAAGTAGGCATACCTGCTAAAATCATATACATTTTTGTTCAATATTGTTTAAGAAAATTTACGATAGAAAATGATTCTTCATAAAATCAATAGAAGCCAATTCAGACAGATGTACTGGAAGAAATTTAAATTCTTGGAATTGAACTTAAAAACTATCAAATACGGGTAGAAAGTGCAATTTAAAACAGGATAAGTTTGAGGGATTAAGCTTTTTATATTTTGTAACGCTGGCTATTAACTTACTCATGTGTGTAATGAATTGCGTTGGGATTTAGTGTTCAGGAATGCGTGGCTTCATTTCTATGCATAGAAAATCTCTTTACAACTTTAGACAACAAAACACTACTCTGCAGTCCATGTCAACTCATGTAGAAACTTATGGAAAAAATGAGCTGCTATCAGTAGATTTAGGCTCATTTAATAATAGGCCAATGCTAAGGTAAGACTGACATTACTGTACAGGAGCATTACTAATTTAAGAGTATTTATGGGTTGCATAACTTTTAACTGCATTCTTTGTAAGCAGATATGGCGTACGTGTGTTCTGTTCCTTCTAGGCATTCCTTCTTTGACATGCTTTCTGCCTTGAGTACATTTTTTTCATCTAGTTTGGCAGATTGCGTCTATTTACGTGACGTGAGGAGTCGCTTAAATAGTTACGGGTTAAGTTACTGATATTATGCAAAACACTTCACCCATCAAGAGGGGAAATGTAACTTTGAATTACATATAGAGTTCCAGCGATTCTATGGTACGAAAGTAAAGATCCAAATAAAAGCTGAATGTTCCAATCGGATTTTGGAACTAAATGTGCTACACTTAATTCTGTTCTATTTAGCTATTTATATGTAATGTAAGTAACGGAAATCTAGCCTTAGTCTAAGCCTAAAATATAATCCACTACACGCTTCTATTATTTTAAACCAAAGACCATGAGCAATTGAGGTAATATTTAGACAAGACCAGCCTATAACGAAGAATCAAAACTAGCTAGAAATGTACGTAGTTGTATTTAAAAGAGTTGAAAAGTTTTTTTTACAAATTCACAATTTGAAACTGCAGCAATTATCCGAAAAGTTTATTCCCCATTGTGAAGACGAGCATTTTTATCTCATTAGTTCCTCTTTCAGGTCAAAGAGATTTTGGAGCTTGAAAAGCCATTTTATTTCGTATACTAAAAAAGTTCTTAGGCCAGTGAGCCTAATGTCGTTCGTGAGGACATTACTTTACCGTGAAGAAATGGCATCATCATCTTATTATCATAATTAGCTAGATGTGCTCTATCCCATAAGATTCAACTACCTATTTATATTTTCTCATGGAACTACCAAGCGCTTAATCCAAATCTGAAAGCGCTGTCTTCAACACGCATATAAATTAGGTGATACCAATTCATAGCTTTGCAAGACTCTATGGACAAAACCTTCTGATCATAGTAAGATACGATTACTTAAGAGCCTGAGAATATTACTCTGTCGCTTGAAACTTGTTTCTCGTCCTTTAATCCCAGGCCAGACCCTGCCTGCTCATTCACTTGTCAGGTCTTTGGGCATTGAAATATTGTGAATAAATGTTGCATATGCCTATGTGTGTTATCTTGATTGCCATAATAAGCCATGGTGATCCAGTCTCTAGTTTTCTGTCCCTCACAAACTCACAACAAGTAGTCTAGATTCTAGATTGAGGACGAGGATGAGTTATCGTGCTGTTAAGCAAGAGTTTATTTTAATCATGCATAACACAGTAACACACTCGAGAAGAATAGAATCCAGTGGAACTATTCTTAATTTGCCTGCAAATAGGTTATAATAATATAAGAAGTATTATTTAAGCATCTAAGCTTCCATGGAAGATTCTTAAGTGCAAGCGGCATTACAAATTCACAACGGAGTGTTATTAACTTAATTTAACTTCGTTGTTGTCAGGTTCAATTTATTTCATCTTTTTATGAATCTCTTTTTCTGATGCTCAGACAGAATGGATTTAGTGTCCGGGGCTATACCGGCAAGATTCATGTCCCTTAAAAAATTCAGTCCTCACAAACTGAAGAGCACTGCAACATATAATATAACATAATGTTTTTTGATTCAATCCCGTGCTGCTTCGAATTGTTTAAAGATAACGATGATATATGAATATAGTTCAGAGACAAAAGATCCAGTGCTTACAATTTGACCCTTAGACGTGCAAAGTATCAATTATACTGTCTATATCTGTATGTTCATATACATAACCTGATGAGTGAATTCTAGTTGACAATTAGCAATTACTTTCAAAAATCGGTTTGGAAGATGAGATTTCAGAGATTCTTACAAACCAAAAATGTGTCTTAAGATTGACAATTTGAAGGAAATAAGACGGAATTTTTAACAGAACATTGGTTTAATTGATTTTAAAAGTCAGTATCAATTTTAGAAATGCAAAATTGATATTAATTGATATGCCAATCAAGTTTAACTCGATTTCGTTCTAAATCTTGTCCTAAAAAATATTTTTATTTAATGTGTAAAAACAAGTACATTGTTTTGATTTTCAATTGATCCATAGGAGCTGTGGCTTTAAAACGTAGGAAAATTTGCTTTAAAGTTTACAGACATTATTATGTCTATGCATTCTAAAGCTTCAAGTAGTAGCAAGTTAGTAAGTTTTGATGATTTTAGCAAATTATTAACATCTATGGTTTTTCTGCAAAATGTTGCGACACGATTCTAAATATTTGGAGGGCAAGCATGTATTTCAAGCAAAATTGAAGCTGAATTAAAGGCACAAATAAAGTTTCTCTGCTTACCTCTCTCTTCCATCCTTCCAGTTTGGTTGGAATTGCAGTCAGTCATGTCGAAGAAAAGCATAAAATTCATGATGATCCATAAAAATTTTCTTCTTAAAGTAATTTCTTTAGGAATTCCACATTTAGTGGCCCCCATTTTGCTTCAGACTTGAAGCTTTTTCGCTACGTTAGCCGCTAAAGTGCTCACAAGTCTCGTTAAAAAATCAAGCTAATCAACAATTTCTATTCCGGATAGTGAATAGCTGTCCGGGGAAGAGATTAGTTCCACATAAACTCTATGAAACTTTGATGTAAAAATTCCAATCGAGTCGAATACTGTTCACTGTAGTCCAACAATATATAGTCAAAATTTATATAACTCTCAACTATTTTTTTTCACAAGACATCATTCGATAACAAGGCACTGACTCAGGATATTTAACACTCAAGATAAGAAACTTTTCTCTGAATTCTTGTCAACCAGTAGATTCGCCAAGTTTTTAGTACCCCATCCCAATTTGTGCTCTGCAAAAGTTATTTCTTGCTCCAAAATTCCGCTTAAAGATTAATGAAATCTCAGCTTTACTTTTAAACATTATTAGATTCTCCCAATTTAAAGTACTTTACACAGAAAATCTTTTTCTGGTTCGGTCCACCCTTGATTTCCTAGTAGCAAAGAGACTAATCTCCTAACACAAATTATTATAATGATTCAGCATTGAAAGAACTGATATATGTAAAATAAGTCAGGATAATGAGGTGCATATGAATGATTATCGTTCCACTAACGCATGAGTAGAGTACAGGTGACTAATTCACCTCTTGATTATCAGCAAGATTGAATAACTACGGAAGTGTTACAATGTTATGTCATCGAATAATTGAACCTCCACTCCCAAGCGTATTACAGATGTACGCACTTATGAAGCAAATTGCTCCGGGAAACACAGTTGACAGTACTGGGGACTGGAACGTGTATTTAACTGCTGAATGTATATTCCATGCAGTTTATGACAATATATTGCCCACCGGTTTTGGGAATAAATGTTGATAATATTAAAGTGGAGCACGTTTATATATGTTCCACAGGTGTTGGAAGCTGGGAATTTGGATCAGATTGGTTTTTGGAAGCCACAATTTGAGAATAGCCACTTTCCTTTGTTCTAAGTAGATAACGTCCAGGAGTCACAATTGCATGTAGTTCATCTTATCTTCTGATATCATGCATATTAGAGAGCCAAAAATTTGTTGCTGATCAGAGAAAATTTTGTGCTTCACACTTGAGAGGATTTATACGTTAATGGGCGTATGTACCAATGTAAACTTGTAGAACATAAATATTATTATTCTCCAGCAATGATTACATAGTATGGCTTCCCCTCAAAGTTCCTCTACAAGACATCTGATATTGGATCTGATTGTGAGATGTCAAATTCTTCTCTTCTCTTGATTCTGTGTACCCGATTATTTTTAGTTTATTGAACTATACTTTATGCTTACACAATCAAAATTTGAGAGAATCACTTCTTAGTCACCTCAAATGCTCAATTGAGTATAACGTCAGGTTTATTGTATAGCCTATCGTATGCAGTGAACAAAGGCCCAAAGTGACACTTTTTGTGTACTGGCAAAGTGTAAAGATCAAGCTCGTAGTATTTTAGTAACGATTGTAAATTTTAATATGCAATACTAATAAAAAATAAATAAAGAGGTGTTCGAAACAAATTCTACTAAACATGAACAAAGAGATGATCTATGAAAAAAGGTTGAATTGTCAAGATTAGGTTATCAGATAGTTT
This sequence comes from Agrenia bidenticulata, assembly GCA_034694785.1. Taxonomy (NCBI): domain Eukaryota; kingdom Metazoa; phylum Arthropoda; class Collembola; order Entomobryomorpha; family Isotomidae; genus Agrenia; species Agrenia bidenticulata. The sequence goes on along the minus strand of JAQFYM010000812.1, from coordinate 34,130 downwards.
CTAACCGTAAAAAAGGAATGTAAACGGATAAAATAGTAATACGTGTATATGAAATTGTTGTAAACAACGTCTTGAGATACGAATCCTTACTGATGGATGAATGAGTTAGTAAAAACTGTAGTGCGATTGATTCGACTGACAACTAAGAACTGACGGGGTTGGTGTTGTAAGTCTTGTAAAAAGGGGGAGAGTATTATTCCATGTCTTAGAGTTTGCAGTCTTAGAAGAACCAAGGGTTCTCAGTCTCAAGTTCTCAGTAACTTGTAGCAGTTCTAGCCAGTAAATCCATGCACATCTTTTTGTGAACCGCAACAAAACAGTTGTGAGTGAGGGAGTATATGTTAGAAGTCTCCAGTTTGTATTAAAAAGATATATGGATGGAGTGCTTCTTTACAACTCAAAAATTATATATCCACCCTCGCTTCCCATTTTGACTCTTCGTCATCGTCTCTCAAGTGAGAGTCATCTTAGACAGACTTAGGCTGTGAAAAGAAGTTCTTTACCCACATTTACACTTTTAAAAAGATATGTCCTAGCAAGTCTGAAACTAATATACGATCCAGATATAACAACACTACGTGTATCCTTATTGATGCATCTAGGTTAGATTGGAAGCTGAGCTCTCAGTGCGGTTGAATGCACATTGAAAGAAGTAAAAAACGAACAGAGCTCATCCAAGGGTACAGGGTAAACCAGGTTTCTTAGTTGACTTTTGAATATGCGTACAAGCTATTAATTGAATGCCAATAGAATGAGAAGAGTAATCCAAAACCTTTTTGGGAACAAAATCTTGTGGCCAACAGATTTCTTGGCATTTTAAAAACATGGATAAACGAAAGGCATGTTCAGAACTTTCAATAATGACAAGGAGTTCAATAAGTTATAGTGATATAATAATACTATAGCCCCAGTGGGAATTTAATACTTCTCAAGAAATTCAACCCTCCCATCCTGGACAGAAATATAAATGAATGCTTGAAGGTGCTACAACTTGGACTTGCCTTCTGTACTAAATTTCCATTTTACTATTGTAAATTCATGAATGAAGACCCCTTGGACTACAAAAGATGAGTTGTGAGCATATACCTGGTCGAGCTACCGAAGAGCCCATCGAGACGCCCATGGCCAAATGAACCTAACCTTAAATCGTTATGTTCATCCTATCAGCTTCTCAATCGTAGTAAATTCATAATGTAGAAAACTCGGTCCGGAAAAACTGATTCAAAAACACCTTCGAATGATCTTTAGTATCAGACTGTTCATTGTTGTACTTGGCCATTATCTCCTCAGTCCGAGTAATGAACAACAGGCTGGAACTAACTTGAATCTTGAGTATTTTGAAATACAATAGTTAAGCAAGAGTACCCTTTTACCATTCTATTGTACTGGATTGGAGGACACCGGTTTTCATTTCATATACTATCGATACTAAGGATTTCCACACTTTCGACTTAATTGCATCCAGTCTGATCCAGCATCTAGTAAAGTAGGAAATTATTGATGGGAGGAATGAAATGAAACAATATTTTGGAGACAGTTTGTTTAACCTGCTAAATTTAATTTGAAGCTGGTTTCGTGCAGATTCAAATATTTTCACCATCAATAGCTCATTTAAAATGTTTAATTCTACTAAACTCAACAATTGAAAAAAATCCTAGCATCTAAAATAAACAATACTAATTTATCGACATCAGTCGAATGGTTTAGATTTATGCAATGTTTTTAAATTTAAAATCGATTCCCGACGTAATTTTGCTTAAATACGATACAATAAAGATACTTCACAATTCACAGTTACTAGTAAATCTGCATATTCAATGTTGAAATGCATCTGTTGTCAAACAAGCTCATCGGAGCGTTATTTTCTATAAATAGCACATCATCAAAATAAAGCGCAGGATTTTACATACGAATAACTCCCGAGAGATTTCAGTATTTTACTCTCCACTCCCAGTCTTAAATTCCTTTCAGTTTGTTACGGGCACATTACGAGAAAAGATTTTTCCAAATTTTTAAACCTTAAAAAATCAGCCGGAAGTGTAACGAAGCTGATTTGATTTTCAAAAGTCTTATTAATCTATACGTTGATCAAGTTTTACATTAAATCTTGTCCCATAAGATTGTAATCTTAAAATGTATACAAACAAGTGCCGACTCTATATTGTTTTGATTGTTGTCATTGCAATAACACATTATGCAATATGTGAACCGGACCCTCAACAACTAATGCCGCAACAACCCCAAGTTCATCAACATCCAACAATGCCACCCCAGCTAGTCAGCCAGACAGTTCCAGTCCAAGAAGGTAAACTTTTGCATTCTTTGCTACTCAAGATTTTAAAATTCTTCCAATTTAATTTAATTGCATATGCATTAATTCAGGAAGAAGATGCTTGCATACTTCTGAATGCGATGGACCCAATACTGTTTTGGGCTGTGAAAGAGGAAGATGCTCATGTCCAATGAGACCACAGATGCAATGGACGAGAGGAAAGTATCCATTGAATACAGTTTGGGATGTAAATCATCAAAAATGCCTAAGCGTCAAGGACTCAGCATGTGACATTTTCAATCCAAAAAGTGTGTATTGTTCTCAAGGTCTAGTTTGTCGATCTGAATCAGATAAAAATGGATTTGGGCTGTGCGTTAATAGTTCAGCTAGATTTACTAGTTTTGAATTAATCAGTTTTCTATCCATTGGGGCATTGATTTTCCAGTATTATAATTTTAAGTAGCCTACATGTATGGAACATATTTATGACAGCACGTTTAGATTGAGAGCATTGAAATAAGGAGTAATAGACTCAGCATTTTGTGACCTAATGTACTTACAATTTCATAAATTTAAAACTCGAATTCAGATTCTATAAATCGAACAATAAATAAATTCTACCTCAAATTGGTTGATTTATTGATTCCAATAATATCCATTCATGCTGTACCGTTTATTTAAAACTCTCCAAACACACGAGTTTATGGGATCACAGGCATCCGTGTGAATCAGTATGTTTCTACAATTAACAACGTAAGTCGCAGTACGGGTTAATAAAGTTATGTTATGGCAATGTTTATAGATGCAGATTGTCCATTCGTCCACCGGAATTTTTTGAACACCAAAAAGAAAACAATTACACTAATTACAGTTACAATAAACCCTCACTTTACTTAGTCCAAATTTATAAACCTAAGGGTCTGGATCAACTTTGATCCCCCCCTCGGTGCGGGCATGAAAACAGTGAAAACATAGATGAAATCAGCTATTTTCCAACGGTGCATTTGTTCAAGTACAATGATTGTCTATGCGAGGTTCCGAATCCCTTTAAACATCGCTTGAAAAAATTTATAAGTGTCTTTAAAAATGGAATTCAGTATTCAGTAGTGAATGCTGAATTTTAAAGCGGTTTATTAAAATGTACCTGAACTGAATGCTGAACTGCTATGATTATTCATATTAATATTTACCTACAAATTTTTACGCCTTGGAAAACTATTTTTAATTCAAAAATATTTCATCATTCATTTTCATTTGATTTAGCAGCAAAACGCTCAGTTAGTTAACATTTTAATTTCTTTTAAGAATTTACTCTATTGATTAATGCTACAATGAAATAAAACTGCAGCGTTTTACGATATAGTAAATTGTCTTTATAACTAAGGTAGTCATCAGTGGATTCGTGTTAAAATGCATTTACATATAATCAATACGAATTTTCATCCCCAGGAACTGCCGTGTTTGAAATAATTAAAACATTGTATTTTTTTAGTGTAAACAAAAATATGGAAAGTGTTATTGCACTTTTGTTCTGTGATATACAGAAAATAAACGCCTGTCACCTTTTGAGTCTACCTTGAGATAGAAATCTTAGTATTTGATATTATTCAAGTAAAGCACCCTCTCTAGAAAATCATTACTTAAAGTTAACGTGTCTAAAATGCAGAAAAATATCAACAATAACAAATACCTCAAACTTTATACAAAAGTACAGAAAATGAAAAATGGAAGCCACATCTAAATTTTTGAGTGAAAACATCATTCAATTCATTCCTGGCACATTCTTTTCAAGTTTGGATAACTATATGTAACTAGATTAATTTGGAAACCAAGTTCTACCGATGAATTTATAATCAATTGAGGCATTGGCTGAAATTTTGTAAATATAATTCCATGATTACAGCTCGTCGTGTTTTGGACCGGAGAATTCATCATGAGTGATGAATCCATTCTTGTCCTGGTCTTCATGTTGGAAGATCTCTTCAACCAATTTGTCATGGTCCTCCATTGCTTTTCGAACTTCGTCATTTTCATCGGTATTACCTTCAGACTTAATTGATTCCATCTGCTTCTTTAAGTATCCGCTCACCTAAAAATGTTAATCTGACATTAGTTTTTCATTCTTGAATTTAAATGGAATAACAATTATTAAATCTTGTGAGTAATATTCTGTCATCTTGTATTATCACTAATCTCTAAGATTGGGTGGTAAAAGAACATTTAGACTGTGTGGAAGTCGGAGATTAGAGTAGTGTTAAAATTAAATTCTACCATTGCCGTCTACGGTACTGGCAAAACCCAAATGTTTATGATACAGATTTTCCACTAAAACTAACTAGGACAAAATATTTACAACATTTATGGCACAAAATGACATTGAAAATTTGCTGAGTTTGGAAACGATTTGAATTAAGGTTTGATAACGGTTAACATTTTAAAATGAAAGGCAGTTTTTTTTAAAGCACGCAGTTACGATTTGACATTCAAGATCACATTAAGCTGAATTAAGTGTAAAGTTTAAAGTAAGAAGTAAGAACACGGACGGTACTAGTAGCTGCTTCATATATTCCTAAAATGGAATATTTCTTCAAACTCACCTCATCTCGAGATAATTGAGCATCATCATCGGTATCGATTTCTTTAAAAACATTGACAACTGGTGGAGCAGTTTCAATTTTGAGCAATTCAGTCTCGAATTGAAGAGTAGCACCTGGAAGAAATAAAAATAATCATGTAATTCCCAATCACCACATTCAGAATATATTATTTCATTGTCAAAATGTGCATGTTGAGCAGAGCTGTTCAGATCGATCACAATCAGAATATTTCTTAGCCACGTAATGATCCAGCTTCAAGGCTATTCCCAGCCAAGGTCAAATACAAAAAAAGTTGGTTTAATCAGAGCATTTATGTCATTTACTTATCACCAACTCACTTGAGCCCCAAAACGTGACTATAATTTACCGACAGCAGTAGCCCACTTACTGTGAGACGCTGCTACGTTGCCTCCTCTTAAATTATGAGCTTGATATATTCCATAACTATGATGAATCGAACAAAACCATCAAACCAAAATATTTATTTAAAAAATGGATGCACAGAAACCTACCTGGTGGAATAACTTCACCTGCACCACTTTCTCCATATCCCAAGTGTGGGGGTACAACAAGGCGACGTTTCTCTCCGACACACATGTCAAGCAGTCCTTGGTCCCACCCCTTGACAACTTGACCTACACCGATTTGGAATGTGAACGGTTGGTTTCTATCGTGGCTATAAAAATTCAAGAAAGTTTGAACCCATCAGTACTAGTGGGTTTCCCTTGTATAAAAGAAAAAGAAATGAAATCTAGCAAGGAACTTTACCTGGAATCGAATTGCTTTCCATCTTCGAAAGTCCCCTTATAGTGCATAGTTAGCATTTGTCCCTTCTTCGTCGTTTCCGTACACTCGTCCGGCTTGTGCAAAACTTCAATTTTTAGTTCCTTATCTTCTTCGGCAATTATGTGTGGAATTATTGCTAAAACCGTAGCACATGCGAGAAGAATATATCTATTCATTGTAAATTTTTCAGTTACTCTCTACTACTTATCAAACTACCCGGAAGCACCAGTGAGAATAAATGAAGGAAAAAAAACCGGAAATCGATACAGATTACAAATGTCTTAAATGTCTCGCAGTGTGAGGAGTTGCACCGTTGGACGGTCAGTGAAGTTGAAGGATGGGGAATCTAAAGTCTACTACTCGAGAGAGAACTTTAAGCAACGTGGTTATTAGAGTGAGCAAGATGGTTTAGTGTAACGATTCGTTCAGGTCATCCCTTATATGAAGAGGTCGGCTCATGATATGTCCAAGTACTTACAAAGTTTGAAGGTGGACGAGTACTGCAGAGATGTAGAACAGGTGGAAATTAGCACCAAAGGGTTAATGACATTCAGATTTACAACAGGGCAGCCTCTCATTGGACCCACAGAGATGAAAGGAGTGGTCTCTTCTGCAATTCTCACCCGAGTCACTTGGCAGACTAGTTAGTATATAATTCTATGGGTTCAGTTCAGAAATATATCCGAATGAAAATTGAAATGAATCCCCAATCCTTTCCTCGTTGTTACTCTCGGAAGATTGGATTTCATAAGACTTCGTTTCATAATGCGTCTTCAGATGTCACACGCTATGGTATTTTTCTTTGAACAGGAGCTGCTTTATGACCAGATTCGTTTTTTATCATGGAGATTAGGAAATTGCATTGATTGAATAATATGGATTCAAGTACACCAACACCACCGAACCTCACAATACAGTCACAACTCTATGTAATAGTTGATGTTGGTTGATGTTCATATATTTCCATATTTCATGGTCCTATCCTGCTGTAACAATAATAAAGACTTGGGGTAAAATTAAGGATGAATTAATGTTAAGTAGGGACATAACTAACTTGAAGTACTACTCGAAAGTGGCACCCATACCTAGCTTATTTAAACCTGAGGTGGTAAACTAATTCTATTTCTGATCCAAAAGCTAAAAATAATGAGCAATTTTGTTTATTTAGCTAATTGCCTTTGCTATACTAATGCATATATGAAGTTTGAAGGTATTTTTCATTTCAACAAAACAGTATATATTTAACCAAAAGCAATAAGGTAAATTGTTGGAACAGTTTCCGTTATGCTAACAACAAACTAACAACAATGTAGAACCTAATGCAGATTAAAGTTAATTGGGTTTTCTACATAAAAATAGTACAATTTGAAATACAATTGGAATACGAGTCCTTGAGCTACTTGAGCACTAAACCCAGACTGACAAGTGACAAAAGTAACATGAAAGACATAACAAATACAATACAACTGTTATTTCTTATGGTTTCTTGCGAGAAAGTATTTCGGTAATATTTTAAACGTTATGTACAAGAATAGTCAGATTTTTCTAGTTTGAAACTTTTATGGAATACTTTTATGGAATTTTCAAAAATATATTCAAAAATATACGTCAAGGTTTCTATTCTCGGAAATCCCTTCATCCTCCATCAATTCAATATCTAGAAAATTCAATGTATTTATTGTTATGAATGTTATGAAATACTTATGTAATAAAAACCTCATAATGGTCCAAAATTCATGCTATTACATGCATACATACTATGCTCTGAACTGGACTAAATGTTATTCATGAGTTCAGTGAAAGCATGGCCAAACAAATAGACAGCATTTAACGATTTCCTGCTTGTCATCCTTTTCATGATTAAATAAATTTTCCAGTGTCCCCACTACAAAATCCAATTAGTTTATTATGCACATAAATAAATCGAAATCATCATATCCCAACTCCCACAAGGAACAAGGTCCTCCTTGAGTATTAAGGAAAGAAAGTTTAGTGAGTGAAAGTCAATTTCTCAACTAAGTCCCGTGTACACTTTCCATTACACTCGACTTTTTATTGAAGACAATAGTGTAGATACGGGCCCAGAGAGACCGCCCGCCTTATCTTCTTCTCCATTCAAGCCACACTGGTTTGTTATTCTAAAAATTCCGTCCGTACTGGTCAAAAGGTAGACTGGCTCTAGAGATGGTTAGTCAGACTGGTTGGGAGAACTGACTGGTTAGTGAGCAAAGCAAGGATTTGTTTTTTCTCATACCTCTTCCATAACAAGATTCCTTTAATTAAGTAGTAAAAGGTTGTGGAGTAAGAGGAGCCGAGAACCACTTGAATATCATCGTTTCCAAGTCAACCTCTCCAAGAGAACTATCAAAACACAAAAGGGAGGAAACGGGGAAAGGTTAGTGAGGAATCTATCGTTGGTTTATATATTTTCACCCAAAAACAAGAGAGTTAATCCATTTAAAACCTTTCGCATCTCATCCTTGCTAGAACCTCACAAGATTCAGTAAAGTACAAAGGACGGGAGGAGGTAAATTTGGTTACTAAATATTGCCAGTATAATTGAACGGTATACCACACAACCACATTTATGTGCATCGTAAATATAAATGAATTATTTGGGATTTACTTGGAATTGGGCGATCTTTAGTTTACTCATTCCCTTGGTGACTTTTCAATTTATAGAAAGAACTTGGAAAGAAGAATCGGAACTATCCGTTTCTGGAAGAAGATTTCAAATCTGAGTGATCAGCAGACTGAAGCTAATCTGGGGACGAGACCGCTTTTGAAGTCTCTGAACTTTGCCTTCCTTGAAATACGCTACGCATTCGTAGATTTAAAGAAGGGTCCCCTTCAGTATTGTGTCAAGGTCCTTAAATTCATCGAGAGCCAGGTATGTTCGTGTGAATAAATCTATGAAGGAATGAATTGTACTAAGTTTGGAATTGGATTATCAACATCGTCAAATAGTAGATTCCCCGGTTTGAAGTGTGCATTGTCTTTTGAGTGTACAATCTAAACAGAATATTCATCCCGACTTGAGTGGTATTTATGATTAAGTGTTACGATCACTTTGTATACTGAACAAATTTGGTTCAGGGTTGCCTAATGCAAATGCATGACCGTCTTTACCGTCGATTTCGATCTTCGGATCGGTGGATTTCTATATTATTCCATTTTAGACCTGATAAAAGAACGTGTATCTAGAATTCGTAGAACTTCCTAGAATAACTTAAACTTTGGATCTTAGGCGAAAGTTTTGGACTAGCGAATGATTCTCAAAAATTCAGTAGGTATAGTGAGTGTTTTTGGGAAATTAGTGCCATTGCTGTGGACTATTCTTTTATTAAGGCTAGCTGAACGCAAACACCATACCGAAATATGAAATAAGCTTTAAGTAGTTCGTAGTTTAAGTCTTCCCATTTCCGTTTGTATTGAAAAGTATTGGATCGACCAGTAGTTACGTTTAGTCTAAGCATTGGGTGTATGTTTATGTTTCTCCAGCTTGTATTAGAAAGCTATAGTATTCTAGGATTGATAGCATGCTCAGCTTTCACTATGGTATGTACCAAGCATAGCTGTCGACACGATTCCACTCTTTTTACAGAATAGGATAGAATAGTGTTTGTACACTCTTGCATTTGTAAACTCCGGATATGACCAATATAGTCTGGAATGAACTGTAAGGAACTATTGATTTTCGTGTTTCTTGAACATTGACAAGGAATGTGAACTTTCTCTATAGAGAAAACTGTAGCGTTATTTCTACTACTGTCACTGCTTTTGGAATTTCATGCAGTACCATCACCAGGGAAGCCAGACATGTGCCCCAAATTCGTCTTCTACATGGATTGATAGCAGCATAAAACGGGGAGCTTGTCCCTGCCTCTGTAGCTTGCCTGTAGTTGATAGTAAAAAACCAAGTTTAGGTGAAATAATAATTAAATATCGACATTTCTTGCAGGCTATGGATATAAACGACTGAAAGAAATATATACCTCTTGGTCTGTCCATAAATTGTGACATACTAGTGATTACTAAAAAGGATTGAACATGAAGTTTTTTTTCATTTAAATAGCACTCATCAGTATCATACACAAATATTTTGGCACCCTAACTTTTAAAAGAAGTACATAGTGCTTCTAAGTATAATATCACTTTTATTTGGATTATATGATATTTTTTAATCTTAAGTTCTTGTTCGGATCTCTGCAACTTAGCTTTATACAAATATAAAAGATCGTAAAACATTTAAATAATGTTGTATCCATGAATAATTGCGCTTTGGCACGTACTATTATATCATCACCTACTTATTTGTTACAACTCGTTGATACTGTTAATAGTTACAACTATTCGAGATTATTTGTATTTTTGGATTGCTCATTTTATCACCCGTTATCCTCATGACCTAAATGATTAGCCATTACATTGTTTTGATTAATGCATGCATTCCTAAAAACAGGATGTTACAAGCAGATGTATGAACAATTTTTAATTTTTCTTTGCTTTGTTGATCAAGACTGATCATAATGTAGAAACGGGCAAAATTGTCAAGTCAAAAGATGCCATGCAGTTGGTAGTTTAAATATTAAAGCTCGGTAGGTGTAGGTGTTCTGTATGTACAAGAGAAGAGTAATAATAATGTAAATAGCCGAAGATACAATGATTATTTCATGCCTAGCTAGTAAAGTTAGATTAAACATTGATGGGAATAATGTGGACAAAGCACGAAGGAGAAGGAAGTATAGCTGGATCAATTACATATTATTCGACACAGCATGTACGTGGTGCTGGTGGTACACACGGACACGACACGACAGGTGAATTTTAGTACGGGACTTCGTTTTAGCGAAACCCCTAGATCCCCCGTCGAAGCAATTCATTGCAAATTTTCTTTATTGACGAACCCCAAACACTTTCTTCTTCTTCTCCGTCACAGTTCGAGAACTCGGTGATGAATCAAGTAATATTTTCCATGTAATATGAGTTCTCAATTTTATAGTTCAAACATGTTTTATTCATATCGTCTCTTACCGAGTTTTAGAAGTCTATTCGTATAATGTTTCATTGCGTGTGTGAGGAAACGATTTCAATCCCTGAGTGGAGTGTGTTAGTGGGCCTTAGCACTACTGACTATACACACTGCCATGAATAATATTATAATAATTTGAAGCAAGAAGGATTTTAGTGCATTGCAGTTACTGATAGTGCTAATGGGTGTAAGGATTATTGGAGTGGAGTGTTAATTAATAAGCGGACACTATCAAATATTTTAATTCCATCTTGTCGGGTTGTCCCAAGGACTCATTTCAATATATTTACAACCTCTGAAGGATATTACCTGCCTGTGCAGCGTTCAACAGTATAAAGTTAAATATTCAACGTGTTTTTGGTTTTGAAGCAGGGTTTTATGTTCTTTCAAGCATTTAAAGATACGGTAATTATTATTATGTTGTGTTTGATAGTAGGTTGTAATTTTCATTAAATTTTTTATTTCATTTTGGTGTTTGTTCATAAATAACGTTTTTCTTAATGACGATCAATCCTACTTGGGCCATTTTATTGTTTACTTATGATTTCCATGAAATTGTTTCTCTGAGAATAGTTTGAGAGAGAATAGTTAATTATAGTCATGTTAGATGTTTGGTTGTGCAATGCAGATATGCACCATTACATTACCGTTAGGATTCATCGGAAAAATAATATAAAAATTAACTTACGTAAAACGAAAGCCTTAGTCATTATTGTCTTAAAGTGAAATTTTTGTTGTGTTTGCATGTCATAGGCGGTTTTGATATGTTATGTGACAAAATGCCTTTTTGATTGCAGTTTTTGTACGACATTTTACACATCGGTCTGATAAATTAGCCGGAGGGTTGATACGAATTGAGCCCCAACTTAAACTTTTAGTTGAAACGCATTGCTTGTGTCGTCCACGAAACTGCATTCTATTGAACTATTTAAAGCAATATCAAGATGCGATCTGTGTTTAGTGGGTCATACTCCGCTTTAAACAATCAAGGAGGGCCAGAGGGTTCGGGAGACAATGATGTGTATCGTAGCACAACTCGACCGTCGATTGACAATGGATTCGTCATTGGCAGACCTACTGAGAAGTTCAGTTTGGCTAATTCAGTGAAACGCATTTTCCGGGGGAATAATTATTCTGGCGCTGGTACTCTTAGAGCTTCTCAGAGCGTGTTTGTCCTACCACACATTCACGAAGACGCTATGTTAGCTCAAGTCCATAGTGCCGGAGTTAATTGCGAAAGATTGCTTCGAAGGTAAATTGGAAAGATGAATATGAATCCAGGCTTAGCTTTTTAATATAACTACTGTAATAATGCCGAATATAGTACCTGTTGCAATACGCTTTGAAACCAAAATTAGTGGGGAATAACCGGTTTATTTTGTATAAATATAATGTCCCTAAAACCGTTGCATATTATAGGGTAGATTGATTGATTCAAATTCGTCTGCTGCCTTTACACACGGTAATATAAAGCACGTGGCTTGAAATTCATTTCTAACAGGTTAATTAGGCTTTTTAAAGTTTATCTGAAATTCTGAAGATTCGGTTGCAAGCTTCGGATATGCAATTTATAAGGTGATGGAGTTTTTGCACACAATACAAACATTAATGTGATAATTTTAAAACCATGTATATTCATAATTCAAATTGATAAAAAGTTTCAAGTCCTGAGAAATATTCTGTGCTTCTGTATCAAATTATTAAATGTAATAAGTTTTACGTACTAAGAAATTGTTCCGTATGTTATACGCTACAATCGGTTGTTTCAAACAACTGTTAAGGATGGGTTGGAATTAGGAATTATATTTTCTCGTGCTTAGTATAATATACAGTCTCACTGTATGAATATTTATGGATAGGCCTTGGTTTGAGGTGGCTAATGATGATTCTTGTTGGGTTATCATGCTAACATAAATAACTTCGCTGCTTAACAGGCTCTCTTGTATCTAGTGTTTGCAGCAAAAATACTTGAAATACTTTAACTCAAATCATTTTACGAGGTGGTGGTCGTGGACACCATAAGTGTTGAAGAATTAAACGGTGGTTACCAAATGGTGGTGGTGCAGCATTAGATTTTGGGTGAATTCATCCGTTTTTTGGACTTTAATTTAATAAATATGGATACTTATAGGGATAATAACGGAAGAAGGATGCCTACATCTACATCAATGGAAGAAGCTGCCCTGTTGGGGTAAGATTGAAAGAATTTTCATCTGTCGCTTACTGGTGCAACTCTTTCTTTATGGTGGTTCTTGGTGAACGCATTCTGTGTCCACTGCTTATAAATGTCTTCAAGGGTGTGGTTCAGTGAGAAACACAAAAGCACTATCACCGCCTTTTACGTTTCGATAAAAAATATCGATGCACTGAATGAAACTAAGGTTTTAGTTGTCTGGAATTTTGAACGCATGCATGCTTTTCAAATTCCAAAATATTATCAAGGCTACAAATTCTATCACTGCACTGCACTCTCAATTTGCTTCATGGACGGTGGTTGTAAAGATTCCTAGTAGTAGACAACTTTCTCTCGGTATGACTTACCAAAATGTATTGTTCTTTAAATTCTTGGCTCCGACTTAATGTTAATTGGTTATCAGTTGGAGGGTTTCAGATTAATTGTTTTGTGAATGCTATATTTCTTGTCTTTATCGTACTTTCATTTGCGGATTATCTATCATATTTTCATGTTTTACACCAAGGATTTGATGTTTGTTGCCTTATCCGCCTTATCGGATAAGAGCTTAATTGTTACTATTTTCATAGGTATACTTTCAACTGCTGATTTCACCGGGTACTCTTTAGATTTGAATGGTTCCTAATTTTATGTTGCTGTGAATGTGAGTAGAAAATTGTTCTTGAAATTGTTGTATCTTGATTATAGTGGACTAGTTTAGGAATAGATAGCATAACTTTTCTGTCTCGGTAACAAACTTCATTCTCAATATACCACTGTCAGTTGAGGGGAAGAAGCTGTTAGAGTAAGTTCATGGGAAGAGAAATTCCAAAATACCGGGATGTGTTTGGGCTGCATTCTTCCCCGAAATCCAGTTTCCCGAATCTTATGATGCTGACGAACATAGCGATCGATTTTCTGCAGTCTTTAACTTTTCCAGCTTCCCTTCTCGGATCACAGAAATTAGGGTTGTTGGTAGTAGTTGGCTTCGGCTTCCATGAACCACCCGATATATTTTTTAGATTCTTATCTACTATCAGCTCTAAAAGTTGTTGAAGGGTTATGTTTCATTGATTTTTGAAATTTTAAATCACAATTTCTAACCAATTTCTCATATTGATACAATAAGGTAAGTGTGAAAGATATTGCTTCTCTTCTGTAAGAACAGATCAAAAGGGTTGCCACAGGGATATTGGCCCCAATTTTATTTAAACAAGAATAATGTTTTTCAAATGCAATCAAAATAATTTTATTTCCAGTTGAGCAGGTGCGGTATATTTTAATTGCCTAACATCTGACATTAGACGAGTTTATCTGTTATGCAAAGTCTGTTTCAATTAAATCTGAAATCTGATCTTATATAGTCTAGCTTGCGATCAAATAGGTCACTGAATTTGAATTCTAGTTAATTGGTCTATTGCTCTTGTCCCGTTGGCTCATTGACAATCAATTCTTCTTTATAGTTATCGGGCTATAAATTGCATCCACGACTGTGATCTGTGGTGATTGGGGTGAAGCTGATTCGAAAAAGCTCAAAAGAGTGTCTCTCTTGATTACAGAACGGCAGATCCATTTCTACACTTTCTCCTGTCTCTTTGACTGTTATTTCAAACTCAGTAGTGAATTAATCTAAAAACTGAAGACTAAGTTCCATCGTTTCTGGTTTCCACCGTTTTAAGGGTTTCTGATATACCATTGACTGTGATTTAAGTCAAAGTTAAGTGACTACGAGGGTTCTGTCCGCTGCACAATGTCTACACTGACACACTCCTTCAGCACTGATGCTTCTTGGTGAATAGCTACATTAATCTTTTTCTCTCTCTATCTCTAACTTCTATCATTATCTGTTTTTAATTTTACTCAGCTTTAAGCAACAGATATGATTTATAGTTATAGCAATATGAGTTTGCTTCAATTCATTCTCCTCTCAAAGCATTAGTGTTATATTTTGTGTACTGCTTATTTCTGTCATATTTAACCAGGAGCAATCACCGAAGACGCAATTGATATTCTCTACTTTTTAAAGATAATATGAACTCTTTTATTCATTAGTTGACAGATTTAACATCAACTGTTTCTCTGTCAACTGTAAAAAGATCTTTCATTCAAACACAGTTTCCACTGCCTAGACATTATAATTTTTCAAACTGACTTGAACGTTTTTTTTTACAAGTTACCTTGGAGAACGAACGGTTAGTTTTTGTTTGGAAATATTATTGATGGGGATTGCTCCGAAAAAATATATCGCTTTGATCTGTGTATTTCTTGTTCGCTGTTTCGTTATTGGGCTTTGGGAATCCATATTTAATCAGTGAAATTAAAACTAAATAGCAATTTTGCCAACTAAACTCCACTAGGTGCAACCCATCCGAAAGCATGGATGAAGTGGAATTGAAAAACATCCAGTTGTCATTTCCCTCAACGCGATCCTTAGCCCGTGGGGAAGGACTCGCAATGGAAGAAAGGGTGGAGACAAATTTTGGATCTGTGTTGGTTGCAATTCAAGGGGATCGCTCCAAATCAGCCATCATCACTTACCATGATCTGGGACTAAACTGTATAATATTTTAGACTTGAATATTTTATTTGCATAAAGATCCCGTTAACATTTTATGATTTTCATTACAGACGTGTCGAACTACCAAGCATTCTTCAATTTCGTTGATATGAGGTTGTTGCTACAAAACTTCTGCATCTACCACATCAACGCTCCTGGACAGGAAGAAAATGGAGCGACTTTACCGGAAACGTAAGTCACTTATTAAGGCTAAGAAATTATGATTAGTTGCGTGTGTACAGGTTTTAATAAAAGATAAATTCACTTGTAGGTATGCCTACCCAACCATGGACGAACTGGCCGAGCAAGTGCTGGATGTTTTGATTCATTTCGGTCTGAAGCGAGTCATTGGATTTGGAGTTGGTGCTGGAGCAAACATCCTGTGTCGATTTGCATTGACTCACCAGGATAAGGTTAATTGAATTTAAAATTTATTTAAAAAAAACAGTTTTTAGCAATATTTTGTTTTTTTATACTTTAATTTATTTAATATTAATTTATTAATATTTATTTACTTCCTTAGGTTGATTCGCTGTGCGTCATAAATTGCGTTTCAACACAAGCTGGCTGGATTGAATGGGGATATCAGAAACTCAACGCCCGGAATCTTAAATCTAAAGGCATCATGACTCAAGGTGTCCTTGATTACCTCATGTGGCATCATTTTGGCAAGGTTGTAGCTATTTAAAAATGCATCTAATTATTTTGGTAGTATGTGTGTGTAACCCTTTCAAATTAATAGGGGAACGACGACAGGAATCACGATTTGACCACTGTGTACCGGCAGTACTTCGAAAGCAATGTCAATGCTCAAAATCTTGCAATGCTTATTGACAGCTACATTCGTCGAACTGATCTCAACATTGAGCGTACCCTGGATCCCATGCGACGAAACGAGGTCAGAACTCTGAAAATGGCAGTTCTAAATGTTTGTGGGGCGATGTCTCCTCATGTGGATGATACAGTGACTTTCAATGGACGTTTGGATCCTGTCACGTCAACATGGATGAAGGTATTGAGAAATACATTTCTAGACATTTTTGACATCGTACGAGATTTAATCACCGACGGTCCTTATTTTATAGATCCAAGACTGCGGTATGGTGATGGAAGAGCAGCCATCAAAGCTCAGTGAAGCTTTCCGCCTGTTTCTTCAAGGTCAAGGCTATGGTATGTGATTTGATATACATTATATTTTATTTCATTTAGAAATCGACATAATTTTCCAAAGTTCGTTTCGTGGTTTTGATAATACTCGATATTTATTATGATCGATATTAATTATGGTCGATATTGTTTCGTGAGTAATGGTTATTTGTGCTGTGATACAACATATGATAACTCATTTCATTGCAAGGGCTGAGCGAATTAGAACTTTGAAACTTTAAATTACTATCCACTTGGTCGGGGTACTTCCTCTTATCTCATGAATTTGGTTTTCTTTATTTTTCGATTCTATTTGCTCCTCTGAAGCTCTAAAATTATTCCGGAAGAACTCATTACCTGAAGGTAAATGCTTCTAAAAGTCGTCAGGATTTGGATGGAATGCTCTGAGAACTAAGGCCATATGCATTCATTATGTTATGTAAGTGTTTGTTTTGCTCCAGCGAAAATCCAAAACCAGAAATATAGTTTGATCCACCTTCTCGTTGTGATGTCCATGTAATTCGACCTGTCAGGCAGGCATGGGACACTTTGGTTTCGTGTTTTATGTTTTGAAGAGCTATTAATTGACAAGGCTCTGTTTTCGTCTCTTTCTAAATTAACGTCCTGTCCTGGAATTGTTTGTCACAATTTAAGCATGTTTGATTTCCAGTGTTAAGCCTGTCTAAACGTTACCTCTTGGAGTTTGCTATTTTGTTATTTGAGGGATTCATAAATAGGCACAAACTGTAATGATATATTTGCTCTTCTTTCGTGCTTATAATCTAGGTAGATCTAGTCCAAAC
Organism: Agrenia bidenticulata; assembly: GCA_034694785.1. Taxonomy (NCBI): domain Eukaryota; kingdom Metazoa; phylum Arthropoda; class Collembola; order Entomobryomorpha; family Isotomidae; genus Agrenia; species Agrenia bidenticulata. The sequence continues at coordinate 16,764 of JAQFYM010000812.1, read as the reverse complement.
TTGTAGCCATTAATAACAATAATTGTTCTAAAACAAACATTGCATACATAATGGGTGCTGGAGACTGCAGTTAGCTTTCCGTTGCTGTATATTTATGTCGATGTCTGTGTTTAGCTGCTTTTAAGACTGCATTTTTCATTGAGTTTAGCTTAATGCGTTCATATTGACTTGGATATTTGGCAATTTTGTTTGCCTATTGCTTGAATCTAGTATATTTCTAATGCCTTGTCGTGTTGCATTGCATGGAAATGCACCCCTTGCTACTTGACCTACCTTAACTTAAATGTATTTCATGTATTGTAAAAGTTAAATTTTAACATTGTTTGTTAACGTAAGCAGAAAATATGTATGCTAAATCCTTGGCAAAATTTTGAATGGCTTGTTGCCTTAAGTCCGTTTTGCTTTTAAGAACTTGTTGTGAAAATGAATTAATGATGTACTAAAAGTCTTAATATTGTACGCAGTTCCCAGCCTGTCATTGAAGAAGGTGTCGCAACATAGAAAATTGTCAGTGGATAGTGGTGTCAGTGGAGCTGGTTCTTCTGCAAGCTCTAATGCATCCATCAACAACGGTTCGGTGAAGGATACCATTTCTGCTTCTAGTGGTATTGTAACTCCCAAAGGAGATGCTAGTTCATCCACTGCACTGATCAACCTAAGTTCCTCGCATGCTGTGATGAAGAATTGTGTGGAAAAGGGAATCAGTGACATTCGTATAACCGAAAATCCCATTTCAGAAAGCCCTGAGCTCTCTGGAGATACGGACAACAATCCTGTTTGCTAAATCTCTCTTGCATCCTTCAGTTTTTTAACCCAGTCTGATAAGTACGTATTGATTAATCATAGTTGAAAAAAACATAGTCGCCATTAGGCTAGAAGAATGTTCAGAGTATCGAAATTCTCAGTGAAATTGTAATGTCCATTCTTTCTGAATTGTACAGAAGTAAGATTCTCGACTTGTATAAAACTTCTGCAAATACCCAGTGTAAATTCAGCAGTGTTATCCATAGATTTGCATCGATAATTTTGGGTGTTCTCCGTGGTCATTGTACGGATTCGTTTTTATTTTGATTGGGTTGAAACTTGTAACTTCTGGCTGATTATCGGCATCTCTGACGCTTTGAAACTTTAAAATTTCGCGACCGCCTCATTAAATGCTTGTCTAAAGTTGAAGTTTCAATGTTTTCTTGAGAACTAATGTTAAATTAAAAGCAGCAGAACAATTGTAACTAAAGTTTTTACCGATTATCGCTGTGGAACTGCATATTTTGCTAAGGTAAATATTATGTGGATGCAAGATGCATCTCAGAGATACCTAATCCACACAGTCATGTCATAGGGTAAAGTAATAACTTAGTGTGCCTTGAGCCTCCCAGGATGTCTGCATGTCCGAAGTTTTATACGTATTATTTTTTAATATGTAACTTTAATACACAAACGCTCCTCTTAAGTTTTTAAACGTCCAGAATTTTGACGCTATGCTTGTTCTACAAACAGTTTTGGTAAGAGTACTGACATCTGACATCCCTGTTTGATTACAAGCTATGCAAAATAATTAATAGTAAATAACTTTTCACTGTGCACTGACAGTTAAAAAAGGGCCGATTCAAAGACATCCAAGGGAAAATCATAATGAATTTGTATGAGAATGCATTTGTAATTTACGTATATTTACAGCTAACTATTTAACTCGATAAAGTGAGTATTCTTCCTCCAAACCTTATTATAGGTTAAACTGTTAGAAATTATTTAGTAAACTTTAGAAGTATTCGAATATTTGCATTTATGCATTGGTTTTATATATTAAATACCTACTTAGCTTTCGATATTGTAAGTCGTGTATCTTTCCTAGTCAAAATAAATCAAAGACATGGATTTTAAATACAATATGCCTTATGAATTAAATAAACAATTTCTTCTCAGTCATATGTGTATTAATCAACCCGAGACTATTTTAAACATGGAAAAGTTTCCACACCCAAATTGTTCGATTTTGTTTTTCTTTCAACGTGTTGCATTTTATTTAGAGATTGTTTACATCGATATTTAGTGGGCATTTACTAAAATTTGATTGAGCATGCGATCGTCGGTACAATCAAAGTTCAATATTACACTTCGGTAAGCCGAGATAAATCAGATCCATCACGCCAAATGCGGGTTCTCAGGTAAAATAACATTTTCAACTAAAGATCACCGTTCTCTAACAATTCCGCCACGGTTTTCATGCGTTTTTTAAACTGATCTCAAATCATATGTTTATTACAAACTACTTAATGTGATGAAATCAAGAGTTGGTCGAGAAATGTTTTCAAATTCCAATGATTGATTCTTGTAAAATTTGAATTATCCGTTACATGTAGGCATCTAAGGGATAACTGACTAGTTGATTATCCTTCTTATTGAATTCAGGAACGGCCGATCGCCGTTTACTTAAGATATGAAATAAAAATTGTATAGGATAATTTGCGTTTCAGAACAATTCGATTGATCGAAGCAGCAAATTTTGACACTAACTTAAACGGTTCGATACAACGAGCGTATCATGTACACAATATAATATAAATTCAAAGTTAACATTCGTGTATATTATTAACAATAATAGGATCCTAGGTTTCGTATGAACTTTAGTGAAGTCTAGATCATTAACAAGGCATAAAAGAAATTCTTCCCAAAAACTCATTTGCATTTAAGTTATACTTGCTCATTTTAAGTTCGCTTTCTATTCTCTAACCACAGAAATGGGTGACATATCCTCCCCAATAAGTAAAGATTCGTCAATAAAAAGAATGACCAGTAGCCATAAAAGCAGCCAGCATATTCCGTTCCTCTTCACTGAGCCCATGTCTCAACGTTCTCCGCACTGTAAAATAAAAAAACATCCAATAAAGTCGAATATTCCAATAATTATTTTTTAAGCCCTGATTCAGGCTAAAACTTGTAGCCCTTTCAGTACTGGTTGTTAAACGTATTAAACAGATCAAAATCCACTCATTAATTCAACAAAATCTTGTTAGATTTAACTCATAGGAAACCCTCAATGGGTGACTCTTTCTTACAGTTCAGAATTATTAAATAAGAACTGCATATAGAGATGCAGCCGCTTCGGCATTATTTTCTCTCGTTCGTGATCGCTTTACTACTGCAACGATAATTAATATACGATGACACCTTGGAAATATGGCATTTTAATTCCAGAAGTTGAAGCAGTGAAATCCATTTTGCTAAATAATTTTCTCGAACTTTATTAAGAATCTATATAAGATTTTGCACTTACGAGATTTTCTATCTGAATTGCGGGCATTGTTTCCTATTCGTTTTCGTTCCCTATTTGCGACGCGAGTATCCGATGTTCGGGTGGCAGTCTTGACCAAGCTTTCTAAAATCTCATCGTCTCCGTCAGTCATTGTCCCGTTACCATTCATTGCTGATGTTTTATTATTCTGAAAGTTGTGGTAAAGGGTTGCAGTGCTGTTAGGACTATTGGGATTTGATTGTTGACTTTTTTTGGTTCTAGTCCAGCTTGTTGAGCTTTTCACAACTTCGACTTCCGTTCTATCGTTCATGGTATTTTTAAGAACCTCTCGCAACTCTGCATCAGCTTCATCCTCTTTGGATTTGTACATGATTTGCTAGAAAATACACAGGCATTAAATAACGGCAGAAATAAAATTAATTCAACTATTGCATTTTCCTTACCTCTGTAATCATTTTTCCTCGCGTCTTATTCCTCTCTCGATGACTGGCCTTCTTTTGAAGTTGTTGTATCACTCTTTCGCGCGTTGTTCGGTATTCCAATGCAAATTCAGATACAACTTTGAATAGATTATGTGGCTTTGTTGTAGTAACCTGGTGTGCTGAAACGCCCAGCCAAAGCAAAAATTTTCGGAACCTGAAATAAAGTTTTAATAAGGTTACTAAGCTCGTCTGAGCTGATGATGAAATCAAAAGATTTTTCTTACCGATTTATCACCCTTCTATGAATCATTCCTAAAACTATGATTCTTTCCGCACAGTCTGCTAGAAATTCTGATAATCTGCCAAAATAATCAAATGATACAGTTTCTGAACTTACTAGTTCTACATATTTTTGCTGTTTATTAAACTGGTTACAAGCTTACTTTAGTTTCAAATTTGTTGGACCGTCATGCTTTGCTATTACACGAAGGTGGTCCCATGAGGTTTTGCAATCATTCTCCATTTTTACTAAATTCGTACCAACTTCATCGAAATCTACTCGAGACGCTCGGGTCACAGGACCAACCTTAGAAGGGAATATTAATGAATTCTTACATTACTCATGTAACATTTATTCGGAAAACAACTTCGGTCAATTATGCTGCTAAGTGCTAACCCACCTCTGAATACAGATCGGTAGAATCCGGATAGTTTTCATTCACTGTTTGACATAAATGGTGAAGAAGAGAGTGCTTTTGAACAGTATCTTTGACTTCTGGGACTTTGGCAAGATATTCTATCTGGAATCCTTTGGCATCAGCGCCATTCAAGAAATTTCCGATGCTCAACAACGTGCCCAAAATATACCGGAATGTTTTGTTTTTTTCTAAGGCAATGATTCCCGTTTTCAGATCCATCAAGGGCTCAGCAACTTCCTTTACATTGAAACGAAAGATTAGATTCTAAAACTAATTTGACCTTTTGGACTCAAATCTCAACAATTTGAAACATACCCTTTCGAGATTTTCGTAATCGAGTTTGAAAGCCCAAAGTTTTAGCCTTGCAGTTAACTCAGATATGGACGAAAGGGTCAGCAAAAACTGTTCTGCACTTCCCAGAGGAGTTTCTGGATTTGCAAATTGAGCCTCAGTAATCTTTGCTCTCTCCTCTTCCGTCGGAAGCATAGCTAACAGTTTCTGAATTCGCAAAATTCATTAAATTTACAGTTAGTCCAATAGTAATTTTCTACATTAGAAAATTGGGTGTAATTAATTTCTAATCATCGTCTTATTACCTCAATACCCTCTCTGTTAATAATAGTAGAGTCCATCTTCATAATAGCTGCTTTGATCGTTCTAGGCGGCGGAAGCTTGGTCATACCGATATTGATAGCATTCGATCGTTTCGGATCAAGCACTACAATTTCTTTGGTTTTGTTTACTTCAGATTGTTTCTGCAATGCCATTCAAATAATAGCACATAAGGTTAAACGCGGTATTAAAATTAAAATAAAACTTTATAATCTTATACTAAAAGAATAAAAACAAGACGTATAATTGCGATCGAGCAGAACAGTTAAGAAATGATCGATATCATGAAATGCGGATAATGGAAATTTCAAGAGAATTATCGAATCAGAAAATAGAAATTCTACATACAAGTTGCAAGCATCATAGTTGCAGTATAAGTCAGTCAGGTACATCCAAATAGGACAATTATTAATCAGTTTAAAAGGATTTCTCATGCTGGGTTAGAGGTGGGTAATGTTTCAAACATAACGCGACCCATATTTCGCAGACATTAATACAGCGCTTAATTATCTTAACAGGACCTGTAATAGAGGCGTCTCAGGTCGAAACTTACTATACAAAACGCTGTGAAAATTACTCACCTCCTTTTCGTACGAATTTGTCGTTGAAATTCCACAAGCCAAGAGAAAGCAGCAAAATTAAAACAAAATCAAAAAATCAATTAATTGTAATGCCGATGCCATAATAATATGTCCGAAATGTTGCCAATTTTTTGTGAATGTAATTAAGTTCAGTGTGTGATTCTCAACGATGAGGCACATGTGCATACATAACACGTATCATGAATAAGGGTGTATAAGGAGTGACAAAGAGTTTGTAAGTTGTGAGCGGATGAATGAAAGTATAATTAGGAAGAGTAAGAAGCTGTAAAATTAGTCATGTTTTTATGTTTTCATTTAAAGATTTCGAAAGCTTAGAAGTTTTTATAGTTGCCAGTAAGACGAAATGAAGTTCCCACAGAAGTGACTCGAACAAGTGAAAAGATTTACGAAAATGGTCCTAAACTTGTGATTTCTAACGACTTACTTAATCAATGAACGGTTTATTGCAAACTGTAACATTGAACTAAAATGAACTAACTGCGTCTTGTGAATACGATGTAAGAGGCAATACAAAATGTGGCCCGAAGGGTGCAAACCTTGTTAATAACATCCTTGGCCCTTGACTCGAATAAATGCTCCAACTTCTGAGTGTCCAATGGTATAGGTTGAATTTCAGTCCAAATACATCCAACTTTCTCCACTTTGCTTGCAGTTACTGGATCATCCCGAACTTCTTTCCAGAAGAGTTTCACTGTTTTCTTTGTTTTTTTTAAGCTAGATTTGGAAGATTCAGTCGAATTTCCTGAAGGATTATTTTTCAACGTGACTCCAAAAAGTGGAGAACCTAATCCATTCATGGGAGGAGGTGGAGCACCAAATCGAACGGTAGGAGGAGGAGGAGGTGGATATCCATTCATAATAGGTACTGGCGGTGGAACACCGAAACCGTTGCCATTGTAAAAGGCTTGATCAGTTTCCAAAATATCTTCATCGTCAGAGGTTTTAAGATCGGTAAAATCGAGATCACATATTTCCAGGGGTCTTTGTAAATTATTGACTAGGAAATCCCAATGCTGTAAGTAGACATTAAATAGTGAAATATTAGCATTCTTAAAAATTGCATTATTTCATTTGGAATATTTTAACAAACGAGCTCATTGTCGGATTTCTTGACTTCTAGTTGAATCCCTTTGCTGTTTCCATTTCCATTACTTTCTGACTGAGTTGGCTTCATATCAGCTCTTGACTTAGATTTTGCCAAACCCTCCTTGGCTTTTGAAACGACTCCTAGAATAAGGTTATTTTTCAGTATACAGAACCAAAACCACATTCAAAAGAATGTGAAAGAAAGATGTCATATTTAAAATACCTGACAATTCTCCGGTATTAATAAACGACTTGTTCTCTTCCGCCGGGCTCGCCAGAAGATTTTGGCTAGCCAATTTCTGAGTCAGATCTTTCACCGTGTTTTCTCGCTTTAATTGCATTGTAGCTTTCTCCGATTCACTAGAATCTCCATTTTCTTTCTCACCTTTCGAAATTACGGTCGCAATATTATTTGAGCTGGCTGCTGTCCCATTTGTCTTTGTATAAATGGGAAGCATCCATGGCCTTGCGACAGGCGATCCGTTGCTAGTACCATTAGTGTTAATGTTACTATTACTGTTGCTATTCTTCAAATTATTCTGGAGCTCTAGTGTATGAATGTCTTTCTTGCTACTTGGTGATCTTCCAAGCGGGATGAGAGATGTCGGAGAATCTTGTGTAGCTAAAGGAGAACTCGGTTCACTGTGGCCATTACATTCGTTAATGCTTCCATTGACCAATTGTTCCAGGGTTAAATTCTTTTGATGCTCTGCCCGTTCACGACGTCTTCGCAAGCCTGGAGTTAGCTCCATTTTATTCGCTGCAAAAAATATTCAGCATTAAAAATTTAAACACTCCAGTTCCAATGAGTGAGTTTCTGAGAAAAACCTACGTTTGTCTTTGGCATGCCCGTTTAGGATGAAAGGTGAACCGTTGGTGGTTCCATTGGAGCTGGAAGAAGACAAAGAACTGTACGGTGACTCCCTAGGAGTTTCGTCAGTAGATGATAGTCTTCGAGGAAAAGCAGGGACAGTTGATCCATTTGGAGTTGTTGGAGGTGTGTTGTTAGAATACCGTCTTGATTTTCTTCTTTCTTTGTTTTGACCATCAGTTTCTCCGTAGCCTTTGCGGTTTAAGAGTTTAGTTCTAAACCAAGGGCAAAGTCAAATAGTGAACAAGGTCAAGGTTTATTCAATTGGAATCATTAGACTGAACTCAATGTGTAAGACAAACCTCATGGCTTCGTCAAGCTGCATCATAATGTTGTCCTCCTCACCATCCTCGTGTTTCAATACAAGTTCATATATTTGAAACTGTTTCAAAAGGTCCAAGTCTGCACACTGCTTACCCATGTAACTAAAAGATAGGATTCGAATAAAGAATTACATATGATTCTAGGATTATCTAGACTTTCTTTTTAACGACGAACACATGTCACACGTAATATTAATCTGGGTCTATTGGTAAGGTACACACTGACTAGTGTCGCCAAATGTTTACTTGCTACTAAAATAAATTGTCAAATTAAACTAAGAGACGAGCCAAGGCAGTCGACAGTCCTTGATTTTATACATCACGGCTTGTATAAAAATTTATTTTTTAAGTCTGATTATGTCGTGCAGATATGGAAATCCTCTCGTTTTCGAGACAATAAACCACTAATTATGCATGATATTTAAGTTTCGTACCTCACCAATCCAAGTGTAATACTTATCTCCAGGGACCTCATTAAACTACACGTTTTCTTATTTTCAATTAAATCGTAAGTGTATAGGAGGACCCCGCATGCATGCACAGGCTAACTCTTACTTTCTCCATGCCCCAATTACAGATGCTGAAAGATCATATTACGTATATTTTGCATAAAAAAACCAACTACTTATGCGATATCATGTTGAGTTATCATGGTTGAGTAAACTAACAATAAGGTCGTTTCATCATCAGCATCACCTGAAGGGTATAGATGAGAGATGAGACTGATCCATGTATTAAATTACATTCCAACTAATATTCAGACGTTTTGACACACATAATAATCAACAAACAGGCCCTGCCATAGTTCATTCGTGTACTATTTATATTGATAGATTTTTCCCGTATTAGTTCTTAGTTATGCTACTATAACTTAATAAAATGATTGAGCGCAGTATTTACTTCAGATAATGTATACACCGATTAAATCGTGAATTTTCATGCAAAATCACCTTCATAGTAAAATGGCTGAAAAAACTTGAAACCACCATGGGGACTCCATTCATGGATACAGAATTCAGATTTAGTGAAATGTCTAGAGGATTTAATGTCCATTAAGTTTCCTAATAAACTTTGTGTTTGAAAACTTTTCCACTGTGAGAGTAAATACAATCAGTCGGTCACTTTTAAAACGTACGAGTGTAGATCCAAAAGCCTATATTTTGAATCTCTTACTCAACAGTTCACTACTTAACTATAGCTATTCCAAAATAAACTGATTTTTGTAAAGCCCCTGACATAAAAATTCAACAGTTTCAAAGTTTTAATTCACAACAAAGGTTTCACTTCAATTCCCTGTGAAACACCTGAGGTAATTGGAAGAGGCTTTTCTGCTCGACACGATGACACTATAAATTTCTTTTGATGCGTAAAGAATAATCTAAGACTGTAGAAACCAACTAACTACCTCACTTATTTCATGAAAGCTAAATGAATAAACAAAGATATGTATTTTGAGGTGAGTAGGTTATAATAACTGACTACGACGCTCCTTCTTCTCCTCTACTTAAAATAAATCGTCCTCAACTTTATCAGACAGACACAAATTCTGTTATACTGGTTGTATAGGAAATGAGTTATTAAGTCTTGATTCTATTACTACACCCTTCCTATAACAACTGCTAGTTAAGACAGCCAAGTTAAAGGTAAGAGTAGGTAAACGTTTAAATTTAACTCTTTGATACGTATGGAAATCCCTGAACCGTGTAAATATTTAAGAATGCATTTTTTACTAGAGTGCCCTGTTGCTTGAGTAGCACACATATACAGACAGCCCATTGGCCCATAGTAGCATATCACCCACTGTCGACCTCAAGTTCAGTTTACCGAATCAATAATATTATCATATGTAGTTGTCGTAGGATCTGACACGAGCCGAAGTAGCACTGATAGATTGCAAAAGCCATACTGACTCTGAGTCATACCATCGTAAATCGTAACTAAAATTCAAATTCACTGTCTAACGATTTTAAACTGAAACTTATGCAATACTTTATGTTCAATACGCAAATGCAGGTATTTCCAAAGAAGGTGACCAGTCAATTTTGATGAAAAATAAATAAAACCGATTGAAATAGTTTCTAACTTTTTAATAATGTTCGCCATTCCTTGTTCCTCCAGAGCATCTACTTGGTCGTAGTAGGTGTCAACATCAGGAATTCCATTCAGAACTTTATTGACTAGAGTCATAGCATAAACCAGAAGTTCAGTGTCCCCCGAATTAGAATCATGTTCCCGCAAAAGGCACATAGTATTGTACCACGGTTCCAATCCTGTTCACAATCAACAAATAAAGAAACAAAAATCAATACTTGATAAAAAAAAATCAATTAAAACATATAAGATTCAGAAATTTCTCCAATGTACTTGTATTAGGATTTCGTTGCATTGATTGTTAATGGTAAATTTCCATGAGTTGCTCCGGCTTAACCGATTGAGAAAAATCATCGTCATGTGTTGTTGATATGAAACCTTTGCTACTGCACTGCTTGTTAATTCCCTCGTATGCATTGCTTACTTTAGGATCATCAAGACTTAACAATAAACTAAACTTGCCGACTCATTTTCTATTTACTTCACATTTCTTACGAAGTTAAGAATGCAGAAAAATATCCTTTCTACAATTTTTTGCACTAAAATCGTCAGAGTGTAGAGGTTCTTAACATATGATATTGTGCAAGTGTACCAGTATGTAATATTTGTATTTTTACTCATCCTCAGTGCTTTCAATTTCATCCTTTATTCTCACGGAATGGGTTAAAGGGAAGTCAAGCTAAATTAAGTCATTCTTTATCGTACTCAGGCGTCTATATTTTTTGCTGCACTTCTTTGTTTAACTGATTCTTGAGTCCTCCTAAAGTATAATCTACAGACTTGCTTCATAGGATTTCTATCCAATAATAGAACAAAGACATTAAAAAAATTCTACCTCTGCTTGAATGTGATGCGTTATCCTACAGATGCATCGAAGTTTACATAGGCACTTCGAAATTAGAAGTGTATGAATGCCACCCTGCAGCAGCCCTGGCCCAGCACCTAAGCGAAGTGAAGTTACTATGTTTCTTCATCTCAATCATCTGGCAAACAATTCTTCCAATTTTCTATCAGATTTAACATAATTTATATATTTTTTGCATTTAGCACGTTATCAGAACTTTGAGAAGAATTGAAATTTATCATTATGTTGAATATTTTTGCACAGAATTTCAGCTATAAGTGGATAGGTTTCTTGCATGAAATAAGTATTAACTTAACATGTCTCGATTTATTTGAGTCTAACGTGATTTTTGGTTTAAAATACTAACGTACCTATTACTTAAAAAGATTAGATCTAAAAGATCTTCCTTAGTAAGATCATAATTATATAATCTGAGTACAAATAAAGAACATGATATTATTATTTCATCTAGCAAGACCAAATAGGGCAAATTCTCTACCAAGAGATTCCTATTTAGGGTGCTGAGCACACATGAAAACTTCCAGAATCAGAAGATCTAAGATGTTGATAGTTCAGGTTCAGCAATGAATCAGCTCATTCATGCCAGTCATACCTATTCAAAACATTAAGTAATCTAATAAATTGATGACAATACCTTTATTGTTGTCCATAGCTGTCACAGCCTGTACCAACAGAAGACAGTTGGTCTCCACATAGTCAACGAATACAAGAAGAAGCTTCAATGCCGTCTTTTGAACCAATCGAAACTTGCTTGCCACTAAGGAATAGAGCCATTGGATGGTGTCATTGTGTCGCATGACGCCATACATACCGTCCACGTATAACATCACTTGACCGATGGCTACAAGCATGAAATATCATAATACATTTTTTTGAATAGTAATAATTTAAATCAAGCTGAATTAAGTCATTGTTGACTATTTTCCCAATCCTGTCATTTCGATTTATCCTTACATCCAAACCATCCAAAGCATAAATACAGTTTGTAAAAATGGTTCTGAATTTACAACCTTCTTGTAATCTTCATACAATTTTTAATATTTTTCGAAATAAAATAATTATGGGTACTATTAGGACTTTATTTGGGAATGGAAAAAAGCTGTGCTAAATAATCGTTAATAGTTAAAACATCTAGAGCTGTAGGACTCGCTACGGAAATGGTAATGGTAATAACATTTCAAGTCGATCATCAAGGCTATGATCATTACCACCCAAACGACCACACATAAAATCTGTAAAATGGAGGTATAAAGTTAAACTCATGTTTATATTTAAGAAAACATAAAGAAGGTTGTGCACGATTTTCAAGAGAAAACAAAGCAAAAATAAGTACACTCGTACCTAATACTTCTACCCCTGCATAATATTCCTCTATTTTATTGAGGGGCGCGGAGATAAGCAAAAAAAGAAGAGTCTTGACATTGGTGACTTACCTCGAAGTATGTAGTTTTGGTAATTCTGGTCCGCCTCAGATCCCACTTTGATGAGACAAGAGAGCCCTCCATTTTCGACAAATTCATGGACCAAATCTTTGTCCTCCTGCTCGTAAAACAACAAGAAATTGCAACTTGCATTTTTATTTACATTTTTATGATTTTTTCCAGGCTAATACACGAGTTTAAAAGGAGTAAGCAAATATTAAACTAACTAAATATGCAGATATTTTGTCGTATCTTTTTGCTTTTACCCATAAAACATTCCTAATTAAACCAACAGTCGTGTAATCATATGATGGGATGCATCTTACTCACGCCTAGAGTAAAACTGTCATTCAAAAAACTTATCCCAGGCATCAAGGAGGAACCCCCCATGATTTGATTGCATCTTTTTTATTGGGACTTTCTTGGGCTAGGGCTATTATAGGCCCTGAAGTTACAAGCATAATGTCCTGTCTGTCAGAATCTGGCCACGGACGGTCTATCTATTGAAATCAAAAGCCTCCAAGACAAATTTCAGGCGTTTGCCTACATGTCCTGACTTTTTACAAATTGCACAGATGTATTTTCCCTAATGTGGAATATTTCGGTGAATCTGCAGGGCAACATCCATTTGTTTACAATAATAAAAGCCATGCAACATTCAAACTTCTATGTTTTAATTTTCATTCGATAATTTGTGCAAGTCACAAATACTAAACGAAATGTTCATCTTGCATCGAACTACCAGAAATAACTACTATTACAATTTAATGAAAAGTATAATGAGTATGAATTTCCAAATCCATAGTAAAAAAAAAAGCTCTTCGCGGCTTCGCTTTAAAGAAAAGTTTTCAATGCAACGAAAAGTAATTGCATTGTTATGCATGAAGTACCTTAATAGTTGAAATAATGCCTATAAATTAAAACAGCAATTCACTTAGCATCAGTTCATTTGAGCCCGTCTTCATCATTACCCATTACAGATACTTCTTACCACAAGCCGAAATCAAAACCTACACTAATAAAAGAATATTTTCCTATGCAGTTATCATTCTGTGCTTTAAAAAATACTTGAGTTAGTCGGTAATTGAGAATGAAAGGAATCAAAGTTTAAGAATGACATGAGAAAGGCTAAAATTCTAAAGGTGGTTTACGCTATTAAGTTAAATCACAATGGTGAATTGCACATGACGCATTAAATACTAGCTAATACTAATTATTATATCGCTTGTAATTATTGTGCATAGTCCTGAGGACACTTAAAATCAGGATAAATCTTATTAAAGAATTTCACACCTGGAAGATCTGCTTGAGAGAAAACAATGCCCGTCGGAGCTCCCGTCCATCCGCAGTCAACAACTTTTCTGTAAGGAGACAATAAAATTTAAGCACTTTCAACGTTTGGAAATTCCATGCCTTAAGTAACAATGAGGATAGCAAAGTAGTTGGGGCAATTAATTTCCATCAGCACATCAGATCAAGTGCTAATAAATGCTTATATGTGTAACAATTCGTTGAGCAGGTGTAAAAGTAAGATAAATTGTTTTCTCAACTCGAATTATTCCCATAAAGTTTAATCCATTTAACACGTCGTGATTACAGAGCTGTTCTAAATACAACCCTATCACGCTTCATCAGATAGCTGGAGGGATCACGAGACTGCATAGGAAGTTTAAATTGAATTCTAAACCAATTTCATATCTAGATTAGAGCCAGCATCAGTAAAATCTTAGTACAAAAGTATACAAGTTATTTCGAATCTCAAGTGTGAGTAGCGTCTTAAAAAACTTGAATAAAAATCACATTAAGCAACTTAATAAATCTTCAAGTGTTAAAACCTCAAACCTGATGGATCTAATCTGGATTTTAGCACATTAGTCGTAAAGAGCACGAGGCTTTACACGGACAAGCGGAATCTAAGGCATAATTGATGAGCTTTTGGGGTGTTTCGTGTCTCACAACTTTAAAAAAAATTATGGGACCAATATAAAGTCCAACTTATCGACTAGAAACATTTATCAATCGTCTTTTACGTAGTACATGTGGGTGGATTCCTACAGGCAGATAATCTACTCTTAAATGTAGATCAGGTCAGTCCAAATCTCTTCCACGGTCTATTCATCATGAGAGGACTGTGATAAAAACTGTGTAGTGTTAGTGTATATTAAATTTACAACTATTGTATTAAACTAATACGTATTTGTTCTTATAAACAATTCCTATCCATAAAATCCTAGTTCCCTGAGTAAGTACATACTTACAGCTTCAGTAATAAAACATTTGGTTGATGTTAATTTTGTATTGAAATGAAATCAGGTACTTCGGATTCATGGTATTAAATTACCTTCAATAACTACAACTGTGACTTTCATGGATTGTTTAAAATTTTTCTGTCATCAATTAAAACAAGATCGGTTCATCTGTAAACCGTATGTCAGCACTCGAGTATGTAGTAATATTTGGCAACCTTAATTTTGGTGACTCCATTCAATACTTGGCAATATAAATTTATCACAAAAAAATTGAGCTGGGAATCCCCCAGAAAATGGCAACTTACCAATAATTGCATGAACCCGGACTGGAAGTTGTGCTCGCAAAACAATGGAGTTCTTGCGGCTGAAAAGTATAACAAAATGATATTTTTAGAGTTTAAGTCTGGAGAGTAGGGAACGAGTACAAAATACTCAGTATTATAAATTTACTTTAGACACATGCATACGATAACCAGTAGTTATTAATAAATCTAAAAGAATTATTTTTACCGATAAAATTAAATCCCTTTTTCTTTCATAAAGAAAAACCAATATTTCAGTGGCAACAAAATGCATCGATAAAAAGACAAGAATAATTTCGAATTTTAACTAAATTATTGAAATGCAAGGAATGATTTAAAATTATAAATGAACTTCTTCCAGCTTAAGCATAAATATATAACGTTCACATATAGTCTGTCCGAGATTCTTCTATGGCCGCTTCGGCATATCATAAAAATAAGATTTGACACACCGGTATGGTATTCTGTATTGCCGTTAAGCTATTCGGTTCAATTCAGCAAGATAGCATCAATCAGGATTCACCCATAGGTTCTCAACAGAAGCCAAAAATAAGCCAAAGCTCTCCTAATTGGGATATAGAAGCCATACTAATATTTAATGACATAAGCTAAAAATTGAAAGAGTATGCAAACACGAACATAGAAACAATTCCTAACCTGATAATTAATCCATATTGATTTGTTGGGCATTTGAGTTTTTGTGAATGATGCATTTTCGTATTTTTTTAAAAATGTTATGCCTGGCACATAATTCAAACTTAATGATTCAAGGGAATCAACAAAAAATGCATATTTTACCTTCCTAAGATTTTGGGGAACTAGAATACCTAAGCTAATTGCTATATTGTGTGCAAAAAGAAAGTCTGCTTTCTATAGGTAATTACAAACATCTAAATTTAAAATGATGATCAAGACCCACGATTGTCGTGTATTGTTAATGAAGTCATCTCCCTATTTACTCTGCTAACCTGTAAAAGTAGTGACCATTTCTGAAAACAGAACCACTAAGCGCAATGTCAAAATAGTGGTTGACAGGGATCCGCCTGGGAATCGTAAAGGAAAAATAATGACTCTACTTTGAGTGCAGAAATGGTCAAAACATGGAAATAAAACTTGTAAAAGTAACAAAATGAAGACATATAGTCCACTTAATGTGACAGACGTATCAAGATTTTGGAGATATCATTGTCACCTGACCTCTAGTACAAGCTACGAAGGCTTTCTAAAACATTATGACCAAAACAGTAGTAATTAGGAATAGCAATTTTCACAGGCAGAGAGGTATTCGAAAGATGTTTCTGTTTACTTCAATTTCAACCTTCTCTCCCCTACAATTAGAGGGAAGATATTTACCAATAAAAACAGTTCGTAAATATTTTATTTCCAAGTAGTAGCAATGGTAAAATAAAATCTAGGTTTACTTATTAACCTTTAGGTCCAACACAATAGTTTTTATGAGTAGTCGGACTTGAAAATAATGCAACCCTATATGTATCTACAGTATGGATATTTAATCATGTTAATCAACGGCAAAAATATCTATATTTTCAATTCAAGTTCAACCGTTGCACTCAGATTTGATATTTTCTCGTAATATTATAGAGTATGAAAGTTTAAGAGATGACAAGCCATAAAACTTAAGTTAGCAGGCCACTCGACAACTCGACTTGATAACAATCTCTGCATGACCTATAGTTTGTCGCGACAACAATGCACACCTCTTTCAAAAAAACTGATGGTCGAAAAATTGGACGAGAAAAAATCATACTCAGTCGCGTTTCTGTTTTTCCTGATCCCATTGAATTTTAAAAAGGCAGTACCCAGCAGGAGGGATGAACATGAAAAAAATACGAGCATGAACTGTGGATAGAATCCGCCTTTTTCTAGATTGGATATTGTTGTTAAAATAATGTGACTTTGTACGTCCAAGTCATGTCCAAGTATTTCAGTTGAAGTGTTAAAGGAAATT
>JAQFYM010000811.1:0-48413 GCA_034694785.1 Agrenia bidenticulata | reverse complement strand
AAATATTCCATTATTTGTGACTGTGCACATTTTTCTATGAGGAGTGAAAGAAATGATTGGCAGGATACAGGTCTAAAATGTGATGGAAGTGAGGATCTTGTAAAAGTCAATCACTTAAATTAATTTTCATAAGTCCAACTTTGCAGAATTGATGCTGAACTCTGAAATTTTGCAACGACTGCAAACTGCAATTTGTATTAGTTGAAACATTATTTATTTTTTCTATACGAGGGATTAGTCTAACAAAGTACGGTTTACTAGTCCAATAATTAAACAAGAAGAACTGCTGATAAATCACTATCTCTTAAATTGATCGTTGATCGACACGTAGGTTTTCATTAAATACTCAGTAAAATTAAACTCGGATTCGTTTGATATTTGATTAGTTTCCGTAATCATCGTCCTGCGAAGAGAGTCATTAAGCTCAAGTGTCATTTATTGTCATGTTCGACTTGACCATAATGTACAATATGCAGTCAAACAAATCTGATTGTAAAGCAAATTTTTTAAGCTAATAATATTAAAATGAATTTATGTCATACGTTTTTTATTGTGGACAGTTTACGCTATTACATATTCAGCCTCCTTGAATTTTTGGGTGTTTCAACACACCAAATATTGAATCGTAAATAGTTTCCCCCTTGTTACTTCATAATCTTAATTAAATACTCGAGAGATATATCACTGTACGATGTGGGTTATTGACATCTGCTCATTTTTAACAACCGATTCATATTTTACCTATGTCAAATTTTCATTATTTGCGATAGCCAGAACATTTGCAACATGATTATAAATGCCAGAAGATAAGTTCAAGTTCAAGGCTAGGAATAATGCAGCAAGGTATCAATTACACATTCCATTTCTAAATCGGATATGTTTTTTTTTACTTTATAAATCAGCTTAATTTTTATGGAGCACTTACTTAAGAATATCGAGCTGCAATTTTTATGACTTCAAACTTCAGATAACAAACGTCATAAGTATTTTCCCTTGTCCAAAATTATAGCGTAATAGTTTATCATTTAGTACATCTACATCCTCCGATGAGAAAAATTCCTGAGAAACTCTCTCGATTTGCATTTGGGCAGAGTATTATTACAAATGTTGAATGTGATGTTATGCATCAAAAACAGTCGAAGCTTGTACAAAACGAAAAATTTAGTATCGAATATTTTCTCTCGGGAACATAGTACATTATTGGCTTCTGATACGACATCCAATACAATTAAGTTTATCAACAGCTTAAACCCAATCTTCAATATTCGATCCATAACATTAACAGTACTGAAGACAATCTTACTTAAAGTTTAACCAAATTCTAACTCGATCAAATTCGTTGGTGAAGTTATCGCTGGCATAAATAATTTTTTGAAAAAATACAGCCAAAACTATTATAATGCGATTATTGCTTGATGTTTCATAATCAGTTGCACAGCTATCAGGAACAGGAATGATCTCTGATCTAATTTTTTTTTTATTCTGAGATGAATGGAATACTTATACTGAAGAAATCTACGTCAATGAGCTTACACCCACCCAATGCAAAAATGGATGCAATAACATTTGAAGATGATAAAAATGAGGCTGTTATGGTGTCGTCAATAAATTACCGAATATGGTGATAAGCTTCTTTTGCTGGATATTGAATTGGTAGACGAGACGATCTGATAAGTTGCATGAAGAGATGTTTACAAGAATCTCAAATGGCTCAATGGCTTTAATTTATCAAGGAGCCACTAACTACAACCTCTGCTCAACCTTTAATTTCCATTTAGGTTAGTGTGTATCAAACAATAGTTCATAGTTTTTGATACTAGAGATATATGCATGCAAGTTTTCTTGTTCTTCTATATAGATGCCGATGTTCGGAGTCTGCCACGACGGCTTCAAGTTTCAAGTCAGTAGTTTCAATGTCAAGAGGATTGAGGATGGGAAGTTGATGCTAATGAATTGAAAATTGGTTGACATATATATGCATAGCTTGAATAAACAGAAATCATACGATGCGATGTTGTACTTAAACACATCATATTTCAGTAACACTTTCAAGTAATACCGTGTTATCAATTTCGCAATCTTCACCATCTCCGCCTCTTTTGGAGTGGCATTTGTTGACCCATATATTTGTCCGTATGTGACCTGGTCCATCGCAAGGTCCAGCCAATCAACAGTGTCTTCATTCATAATGATAATTTATAGATTATGGGCTTAAAATTCATACACTCTGGCATTCATAAGTTGCTTGTATTTATCAAGAGGTATATAATGCAGACAGAAGCAGAGAACAACCAAAACAGCAAGTTAAACGTAAGTAACGTAACTACACACGCAACTTCATAATTGTGTTTACATATATATATTGAACGTACAAAAACTGTGCGATGAACTACGAGACCAAAGTGAACGGTCCGACGAACATCATCCCTAGTCTAGTCGTCACAACCGTCACAACTGCTCGTAAAAGAGGATGGTATAGAGACTGTACTGTAGTTAGTAAGATCGTACTTAAATATTGTTATAAATCTGTATATGATGATTTGATAATGATGATACGATCCTTCCGAAGCCCTGGATTGGATAAGACGAGTACACTCCCATTTGTGTTGAGCAATATTTTTGCACAGGCATTTGTACTCCTTCGTCCTTGTGTGTGTACACTTGATTGTCAGTCTGCTGCGTAATTTGTCCTTTATCTCGTACGACACGTACACTCGATTAAATACCTTTGTAATTAAAACAACAAACGTTCCAGAGTCTGGAGATATAGGGACCGAAGATATCACTTCAAATAGACTTAATAGACGGAGAAAGGTTAGTGATAATTTAATGTTATTTGAATACAGCCATTGTAATATTTTCATCGCGGCGTTGGATTAACTGCGAGACCATTTTAGGGATTTTGAATTCTAACAATGATGGGTATTTGATATAATTGGTATATGTTTCATTAATTTATGAATCCAAGGCTGCATATTCATTAGTTTGGAGAACAAGTTTGATGTTCTGTCTAAGAATCTGCGTACATGTTCATTCCAGGCTGATTATTGATCATTGATAGATTGTGAAGGGGTTAGGGATGTTGTTTTAAGAGAAATAGGTTTAAGATAAAATTGATTAAGCCCCAATCTTCTTCCTCAGTCGAGTAGTTGTTTGTCTGACCCAGATTTCAAAGAATTAATAATTTAATAGGATAGGGGGTTGCGAAATATTTAAGCTTTAACCCAGCGTTTGATGAAGTTGATGGGAGTGGGATTTACTTAATTTGTTTCCCTACTGGATAGTCATTAACTTGTGAAGATGAATGATTACTGAGATTAGAAAATCGTACAATCAGGAGAAATATCAGTAGATAACAATATTGGATTGTAAATTGGCCTTGAATTTCTCTGCTTGAGACTTGAACTGAAAAGGCTATAAAAACCAAGTTCATGAATGCCATGGAAAAGTCTAAAAAATCGGTTTGGTATATTCACTGGGAAATTTTTTTGTTAAAGTATTATTTAGTTACATCCTTTGAAACACAACCCGGTACAGTCAAAAAAATATTTGGGTTTGAAGTTGTGTATATCATGTATTCATACATGCAAACATAATTTTAGTTCACTGAAACTAAACCTTTGCTTAGGCTATAATATTTCAGATAGTATAAAATGTAAGACAGCACTTAACATAAATGTAGTATGTATAGTCCTTTGTAGCTTTATAAAAGGTTTTAATTTCAGTAACCTTGTGTTCAGCAACTTTGAGATGCAGGATAGTAAAATATTTTAAAACTGACATCAAATGTTTAAATACTAAATGGATATGATGCTCCCAAAAAACCAAGCGAAGTTTTATGTGCACGTCATACGCACAATAAGACGCATCTTTTTTAAGGCAGCCAGAGCTACAAAACTTTCCAACGGATCTTTTTTTCCAGTGAAAATTGGATCCAGGATTGGGGAATATAATGAGCCATTAAAATTGTATCAGTTTTGACTTACAATTAATCCTGGCTAATGTACCTTAACTCTGGCCTTTCTATAGAAAGAATTTAGTATTTATTATCCCACAACTGATGGCACAATGCATTTCCTGATAGTTCAAACAAGATTAAGCCAGTCATATATAACCGTTAGAAAATTCCTGAGTCCAGGAAAATATTTTGAACTGGAAATACAAATCGTGTCCAGTTTCAATAAAATAGCATTATAATATTTGATGGGAAATTTCGTGATTAAATGTGCATGGCTTTTATGAAATGATGTGAATTCTCATTTTTCAATTGCATGTCAAGATACACCAATTCAAACATTAAGCTCAGTCAGTACATAAGTACAATTTTATATTGAATTTAAAATAAAAAATACTCTGTCAAGTTCATGGTTGAACTGATGCTAAAAAATAACGAACATGCTCCGGGTTTTCTGAGCCCTCAACATAATTTAGTTCATGGTGAGTTGGAAATTCTGCAATTTAAATTTTAATAATAATTGATAGCACAAAATAATGAAGTGGTGCATGTTGGGATAGTACTACGACCGTGTGGATTTCCCACATCACCATTCACCACCGCTGAGAGTGGGGATAATTAACAGAATTAACACATAATCACTTCATATAATGACTTGGGGCTTTCAAATCTGAAATCATGTTGGTTCATTATCTGTCTATATAGACAGATAGTTGATAGTTGAGTCTGAGTGAGACAAATCGTGAAATCACGTACTCATCCTGGTATAACTTTAATGAAATCATTTAATTACCTATCATTTTCTATTGAGATATAGTTGATGGTTTGTCGCAGTATGAGCCATAACAGAGTTTTCAGAGATAAGCTTATAGCTTTTGAAGATTATTGACTTATAATGTTTGTTTGAACTGTGAATGCGTAGTATACTTACTTCTTAAATAATGAATGTGCAAATCTGCAATTACTTTCCTTATACAGCAGTTTCCTTTTCCTGTATTATGTTCGTAGCCATGTGATGTGTCCAATCTCCTCCCTAACGATTATAATGAAGGTGACTGTAAAAAAACTTTTAAATTGTACACTCTTGTTGATATAACAAGAAAAATGTCTAGAACAATTGAATTAACTTAAAAATCAATTCTTTTAACCATATGATGAGAAGCAGCAGTTTTTTCCAGTATTTAATGTCAACTTCTTTGATGATGGTGTATTTTCTGGCTTTTCGTGAACGTCTTTATTTGGCTCATTAAACTTCTCCCTCTACAATTGTCTCAAAAGTTTTTTTAAACTGGATCAATTTCATAGAACATCAATGTAGCTGATTCAGCCGTTCGTTTTTATGGTGGAAACTTTGGAACCCATTTACAAATCAAAGCACAGGGCAATTTACGTAAATTCAGCACAATCAACAATGAAATAATTATGTTTAAAGAACTTCCAAATTTTGCTCTTATCAAATCTGACAGCTTGACAAGGTTTCAATAAAAAAGACATGATGGTAAAATGTTCTTTATTTTAATTTTTAAAACACTAACTTCGCTTTATATATTAAAGCTTCGTATTCATCGCATTCATCACGGTTTATTTACAAATTGGCAATGACAATCGACCCTTGCCAAATCGAATCCTTCAAAATCATTTTATTAATTGCTCCATAAATTAGTTCAACTTGACACTATTCATTCAGTGGGGTAACAACGTATGCAAAATTATCATCAGGTTCTTCCCGATAAGAACCATTGGATTCTTTATAGCAGAGATTGGTTAGCGACGACGTAATTCAAGAACATAATATTTAGGCAAATGACGATGAATCAAACGAGTTGGAGCGATAAGTTGGTGAGATATAAGGTCTATTTTAATTTTTTTCTGCAAAATGCATCATGTATTCGATAATCGGAAAAAATTGTGTTATTGATTTATGAAGCTCAAATATGAAAATATAACGTACCTAGAGATATTAGTTTTTGCTATGAATATCTTTCATTGAGAATTTTAGAATAAATATTTACTCGAAAATGCACACATATGCTTATGTTGTTTCAATTCAAAGGGTCATCACAAGATCAAAGACTATGCCATCAAATATTGAAATAAAAGCGAAATTGCCTGGAGGTATTCAGGCTGCTGAAGTGATAGCCAAATCGTTGGTCAAAGATCAACGGATGCATCAGCACTTGCAGCAAATCGACACATTCTTCAACTCAACGAATGGGCGACTCAAGCTTCGACAAGAAAATGACGGGGCAGTTTTGATTGCATATCAACGAAGTGATATTGAGGGTCCAAAACTGAGCGACTACGTACTCTCCCCTGTGCCAGATCCTGTAACAATGGAAGATGCGTTGAAGAGGGCCATTGGAATTAAAGGGAGAGTTGAGAAGGACAGGAAAGTCTACCTTGTCGAGTGGGACAAGTTTCCTTTAATTGCCAGAATACACCTGGACAAAGTTGTGGGACTTGGGGAGTTCATCGAGTTTGAGGTCAGCTTCTAAACATTACTTTATACATATCTGAGCAAAAGGCTCAAGAGATTATTCTATGCGTGAAATATACAGGTTATTATAAACCAAGAAGAAATTGCTCATCGAGGTGAAGAAATGGCTCAAGAATTGATACAAACCTTTCATATCAAGCCGGAGGATCTGATACACTGTGCTTACATGGATCAATTGCTGCAGAAAGAATCATAAGTTCATGATTTGATACTTACAGATGGAAATATTTTGCATCTGATAAATTGTTTGTGTCCATGCTCTATGTTTCAACAACAATAGTTAAGAATTTGTTTATTTGAAACGATACAGTTTAAGATACATAGATTACTAATACTATATTAATACATACTTAGTTCAGAAAGGATTTTCATAAATTCGTACAATACAGGCAGCAGTCAATAGTTCGATTTTTCATGCATAAAAAAATATGTCATGCATATAAATTTACTACAATCGGTGCTGTACTTTAATATGCATCTACAACAAACAAGTCAACGATAGTTGGAGTAAATAAATGTTCCTGCAGATTTACATTTAGATTGGCCATTATTTAAGTACATAATTAATACCATTTTCCTTTATGATTCACTTTTGTTACATGTTCGAAATATCATTCCTTGGCTAATCTTAAGTAGTGGAAGTAAAAATCTAACTTAAGGCTCCATTAAAATCTCCAGGATATATTTACTATTTATGTAAATCTTTCTTCAAGTTTTCAGACTCGTTAAAGCAAACTTAGTGTCGGAATTGACACAATTGACTGGGGTCTTTAAATAGTTACGTTAACATTATATATTTTTACCGAAACACCACAAAGTATCCCAATAAAACTCCGTAGTATTTTGAAACTAGCACATGTATGCACAAAAAACAAAATCCTGCGTTCTAGCAAAGATCATGACAAGGAAAAACAATTCGGATATTATGTTTTCTATCGAACCTAACGGAATTTGTTAATTAGTTCTTCGTCTTCCCCTAAATCAGTGAACGGTTGTGAATGAATATCTCCATCCGATTCCATCACTTGTTTAGAGTCCATTTCTGCAACTAACTGAAGACTTGCGGAGCGTGCAGCCTGGATTGGTCTTGGAAGCGATGAAGAAGAAGCTGAAGCAAGTCCACTTTCATTCCCACTGTTATAATCGACTACATCTGAGCTTGATAACAGATGTGCTCGTTCCTCTCTCATGCCCCCTGGATGCCTGTAAACTTTGGAGGGCATAACGTTCCGAACAGTACTCTCTAGATGAAATGATGATGAATCAATAAAAACTTAATTTCCTTGGATAAAAAAAGACAACACTGAAATTCTTACTCATAACCCCGATATGTTCTTCTAAATCCTGCTTGACGTCAGAAACATCCCACATTTGACAAAATGATTCACAGCAATTTGGTTGCTCAGCAGCCATATCTACATATGCTTTGTACGAGAAGGAATAGTGATGAGCGATTGCGGCAAAGAACATTTCAATGCAAATCAAGAAGTTTTGGAGGCTCGATGATATGTCTTTGATATCATTTTTCTGAGCTGTTCCAAAAACGTTTGCTATAACTCCCGTATTGACCAAAATTGAAATAGCAACTCCTTGGCTGCATATATTTAAAGAGGTAAATTAATCCGAATTCCGAGCCCAGCCATACTTTCAAAAAACGTAAGTTTCGAAGCTTACAAGAATGAGAAGAAGACAACTGCTTTGATGCAGAGGAACTTCCCTAGCGGACGCATGGGTTGCAATTCATCCTTATTAGCACGGTAGAATAATACCAGACAGTACATAGCCACAAATTGTGAAAAGTTATTCACGGCAATTATATACGGAAACGCATAATCAGCCTTAAACTCATCCTCCCCATAAACGTTAAATTGCTCGCACACACTGAAAATTATATTGTATCGGAACTGAATAATTAAGACCACTGTGATTAGTAATGTCATATTAATCTCAAGTTACAAGGCTCTTACAAAGCAATGAATGTTGTGACAGGTCTAACGATAGTATACTGCAATATTCCATGTTTACATTTGTGGACGAATTCTCTTCCCATCTCCCAGTCTCGAAGACAGCATAAGGGAAAGAAATGATGAACCTACCGAATACAAAAGAATCATATAGTGATGAATCAAATAATTTAATATTCGTCACAAACATACTCCCAAACCCAATAAAATTAGCAAGATTAACCTGTTGCTTTAGCTCTAGGTTAGCCTCCAAATCCATTTCCGCATTCAAATAGTTCAACAAAAACTTCATGAAATTATAGATCACATACGCTTCATAGCACTCCCTCATAGAATTGCAGTATATCGAAACTTCTGGGGCCAACAATCCCACCCACGCATCTCCAGCGTATATTGGGACCATCCACAAGATCCTGAAAAATACGCATAAATATGTTCGTATTTATTTTAAACATTAAGAAAAATTTAATAAATTTAATAACCACACAATTCATCTTATGCATACATCCAAAGCATGCACAAATATATTGCAAGTTCGTTCCGATCAATCGAGTTTCTAAAATCGTGGGCCACATTCTGATCGTACCGTATCTTGAGCTTAAAAGCAATTTTGATGACTTTAGACCTAGTGGACGGTTTTATTTACCCATCCGTTTCGAAACACCTTCACTAACCAAGTCAAAGGTTTTTTGATTGTTTGATTCAATAGAATTCACGAATTCAGAATTTACAAGCTTTGAAACAACAAGTTACAAGCTATGGAATAACGTTAGTATAGTATATAGATCTATGGAACCTTCCAAAAATTTGGTGGTTGAAATAAATATGCTAGGATAAATTTAAATGTTTAACTAAAGAATGGCTAGTGTCACTCAGGAGGAAACTATAAAACTACTAGATTGACTAGCTAAATATTTATATGATTTAACTTTAATTATGACTCGGAACTTCCATCGAAAATCCACTGGCAAAGAATTTGTAAATCTGTTTAAACTTGTAAGTGTCATTAACGGAAGAACGAAAATGTATTTTGAGTATGGAAAGACACTGTAATAAAGACAAATCATTCAATCAATCAACCAATTGATCTTAAACTACCATTTTCTTTCTAAAAAATAAAATTTCTTGACAAAGTAGACATTGGATTAATTAAGGGAGGAAATATTATCATAGTGTGATGCTGTAGGCTAATGGTTAATAAAAACATGCAATACAACTTCCAAACTCAAGTAATAATAACGAATTTAAAAGACAACAGGACATACCTAATTACGTGCTTTTGAAGATAAGGTTTTGTATAGTGGACCAAATGCTGAGTAATTTCCCAAAAAGTAATCGGCATCGCTAAGAGGGCAAAAACACCTCCAATTATCTTTGACCTGTCTTGCGGACTGCATTGGCTGCCTAGACAATTGTAAACAAGTAAGGGGACGATTATGACAAGTACTCCTATGTAACTCAGCATCACGAAAGGGCGGATCCAAAGTCTCCATCGGACAAAGCAGTGGAACCACCACCTTCCAAACCTAGTGCAACAATCTGAGAGGCTCATTTGAAATGACCCTCTCTTCTCTGACCTACTCCGCCCACTAATAAACCAAATACCACCCAAAGGAGCTATTGTGACTTCTCGAGTATTTCAAACTCAAGTACTTTTATGGTGAGGGCCCGTGAATACCTCTTCTTGAGTTTTTTTCAATCTTCCTGTAGAAAACAACAGAATGACAAATTTCAATTTCAACAAGCTTATTAGCAACAAAACAAAACATCTCTTTATAGGTAAACCATTTGACCTTTCGATTTACTCTGGCCCCCAGTCCAGTTCACTGATGTTAGATACGTTCTATTAACTTGAATTTGCCATGAATAGCAAATACATACGAGAATCCCAGATCAGGTCAACTTTATGAATATCCAACAGAAGATTCTTGACCAAGATAAGATGCTAGGGCAGCTAAGTTGAGATCTGGTAGAGTAAATCTTCATCTCCTCAAATAAGTCCTCAATCCAAACACAGAGTTGACTCCACTGCTGTTGATGTTGTGTTGGATGAAACGAATGACGAACAACTGAAAAAGAGTCAACACAAAAAATATTACATAACTCATGATCATCAAAACCCTACCGACAACAGAAATTCGCAATAAAACATTCACAAGACACAAGACAGCCAATACAGAAATAAATATCCTTTACTCAAGTGTGATCTGTCAGACAAAATCCCCCTACCTGCAGAAAAACGGGTCTTTCGGGGACGTCTCTTCCAGTCACAAGTTTTCAATCAGTGTACAACGGAATCTTTTGCTCAGATTCCTTGTGTCTTGTGACTGATTGACAGTTTCTGATCATTGCGAATTCTTTCCCATCTGTTAAGTCAACTCAAAAGGTGGAAGGCGGGGCATTGCTACAAGCAAGGCCATGAGCATGTACAATCTACATCAACATCAGGTTCTACTTTGTATTATATAATATACAAAAACCATTACCTACACCTTCTCCGACCAACTACACATTGACTTGAGATACAGTAAGTGGATTCTGTGTCAGCCTTTTACGGATTCACTTCACACTTTCTCCCAATTTCTTTCCTTTTCTATACATGCTACCATGAAATGAAACGATGGTTCCTTTCTATAATAGAAGAAAGCAGATGCCAAGTGCTCGGAGATTTCATACTCAGAGACTGGAGAGAAAATCTCAGAGGAAAGTCTGCAACTTCTTAAGAGGTAGTGTGGCTTAGGCAGGAGGAGCTAATTACTAGTTCGAAATGTCATTGATCATTTCATTTTGACTCCTTTTCCTTGTCCCCTATGTTCATGAATCATGGACCATGATGTCGTATCCATGTGCGTGAGCTTTGTAGAATGATGGACGTCTCCATGTGCCCCTTGGAGCATAGAACATAGATCTGTAGTAGAGTCCAAGTGCATGTGTGTGTTTTTAGGAAGAGCACGAGCCATGATGAGCACTGTTCAGTGGGAGTCGAGAGTTCGAGCTGAGCAGCAGAGATTTTTAAAACAAATTCAAGTTCAGGTAATATTTTCTTTGTCTTAATCTTAATTCTAATCGAGTTGGAAGAGTTGATAAATAATAACATCTGTATTTTGAACTGACCTTCTGTCACACAAACTAATTCAGGGCTCAGAATGACCCAGGCTGAAGGCATCATTCACTGCTAAACCCTAGTAATAGATCTGCCAGTCCACAGCGTCCACAGTCACCAGTAGAGTATTACGTAAGTACCCATTGCACATTGCCTTTCGTTAGTAGCATTTCAGTTGTCAGTCTAGTAGTTTTATAATGATTTTATTTAGTTTTTTTTTTACTTCGACATAGTTTTATCTAGTTTCAGAAGCTGATGCTTAAAATCTTTTTTTTAAATTAAGATTTAAAGCACTTGAAATGTCACTTGAAATATCTTTTTGAGACTGTGCATGCAGAAAAACAAAAGAAATATCAATTATTCATCTCTTATCGGGGTTAGTAATACACTTCTTTTTAGCCCGTTCGTTAGATTTAGGGCTTATAGGGATGCCAGTGTCCGTGTGTCCGTAAACACGAGAACTCTCTTAAAATTAACCCGATCGAATTGAAACTTTGCACGCATGATCTCTGGCTTCATAGTTTGGACGAGTTCGTAAATCAGCCAAATCCATTTAAGTATTGACCCGTGGGAGTTGACCCAAGTGGGTTTTCGTGAAAATCCATATAAATACACGAAATTTGGTATTCATGTTCCTATGGACCAAACTAACAATAATTTTCAATTTTATTGAAATTTGTAACTAAAGTGACCCGTGGGGGGCTGATCCAAGTGGGTTTTCGTGAAAATCAATATAAATGCAATAAATTTGGTATTAATAAATATGATAATCCATATGAACTCTATCACTAACGAACGGGCCTCTGGTAGCTGCTTGGAGTAGGTTTTTTTTATACTACATGTGACATGAGGGGGGGCAGCCCCGCTATCACTCCGTCTTAAGATAGTATAAAGTATAATGCACTAGTTTTTTTCTCGACCGAAGATCCATTTTTTTCTCAAAGAATTGGTTTAGATATGACATTCCAGTTTCCATTTTGTACCCTAGAGTTCTTAAAGATTTGATAACAATGTGTTGCCTCCATTATTTAATTTTTACAGAAAGATGATTAACGAAGAACAACAACTATTGGGTTATACCGGTGATCCCGACGCCGACCTGGACCCCTACGACGAAGAAATAGCCCGTCAAATGCATTGTTTTTTCCCACATTTGATAAGCGTAGCTGTGACCGACACCGAGGCAGCTTGTAAAGATATCAACGAAAGATGTAATCCCGAATACGATGGTGAGACTGTCATCTGTCATTGGGCATTAATTACTCATATTTGAGAGTATTATAAGTTGATATTATACATTGCACAGAATAGCAAACTGTTTCTCGACTTGTTCTAGGAAGTGATATAAACTTTCGGCATATATGGCCAACAAACTGCTCACAGAAGCATTTTCAGTACTTTCTGTAAAATTTCATTCTGTCAATTGTTTTTTTGATTGTGTCTATTTTGGTATTTCCTATTTAAAATTTATAATACGACTACAAATACAGTTTTTGGTATACATGTTGCTATCAACCCCCAAAATTCTGTCAATCAAGGTTAATAAATTGATCCTTAACTTAATTTCTTAGAACGGTGCAGACTCCGTGACGAGAATTTGTCGGTAACTAATTCCGACAATAATGTCGTAATGCCCACAGAATCGGAACTGCATACTGTTTCAACATCTAAACAATCTCAGCAAAAACTAATGGGTTATACCGGTGATCTCGACGCCGGCGACCCGGACCCCTACCTAATAAAAAGAGACAGACCTGACGACGAAGAAATATCCCGTCAAATGCGCTGTTTTTTTCCAGATTTTAGCGAAGCCGTGACCGACACCGAGGTAGCTTCTAAAGAGATCAACGAAAGATCTAATCCCAAATACGATGGTGAGACTCCCATTGTGCAATTTATAATTACAAATACAGTTTTTGGTATACCTGTTGCTATCAACCCCCAAAATTCTGTCAATCAAGGTTAAATACTTTACTTAATTTCACAGAACGGTGCAGACTCCGTGACGAGAAGAAAAAAGCTCGTGGAAGAAAAGTATCCAAATCTTTATCAGCTCCAGGTTTCCAGAAAAAAGGCCAGCCAGTCCTTAATTGTGTAACTGAAGTTGAAACACAGAAAAAAAATCGGGCAAACGCAGTAAAGTCACGTGGTAAAAAGCCGGATGCCGTGACGATTAGAGTTAAATTGAAGCAAGGAGTTGATGCCTCCCACAGTCATTGGTTTACTGACTTCGGTCATCATAACCCTTCAGACAAAGTGGATCCTGAGGCAAAAGTTACTAAAAAGTTTGAAAGTACCATCAAGGTTTGCCTTTACATTTATTATTATTCTCAATAACGACCTTATTACCATAATAGTTATTCAGTTTTAAACCATAGGAGCTTCGAACGCTGGTCGGTTCCAAGGAATGGAATTCAATAGATGAAGTTAATGAAATCATAACATCATTTCTGGGAGTGGCACCTACACTGAAAAATGGCTTCTTCCGACCCGAGGGAAAACGGATAGAAATAAGATTCATGTCGGTCAGTGACCTAAATTCTACTGGTAGTTTAGGAATTCCATATGAAAAAGTTACTCCCGATATTCCTCACACAGCTACGAGCTGTGCTGTAGTACTCCAACCACCAGCACAGGAATCTAAAACGATCGACTTATCTCTGATTACCTCTAATTCAACGCCTCGAGTAAGACTAAAACAGCCGGCCAAAGGAAAAAAGAAAGTTGGGTTAAAAGCGTCCGTAGGCTCTACCCCTTCCATGACTAGTCCAGTAGATCTACTCGATCCATCAATATCTGGAATGATGCAAAGCTCGGATTCTTATGCCACTGTGCCTTCTGATTCTGCTTCAAGTCTGTCTGGAAAGCCGAAGAGAGTGTATAAACAGATGAATGTTGCAGTAAAAAAATGCAAATACGGATTGGACTCTTCATTACTATCAACTTTTCATCAGGCTTTAAAGTATGATTCAATAACCGCCTCAGATTTAAATCTTCCTGATTATCCGTCTTGTAATTCGGTTTGCGACAATTTGAATCCGTCACCAAATACCAAACTGAATGTAACCGTCAACCAACCACCACCAGTAAAAGCAATATCTACTCGTCGAAACAAATTGCAATGCGGGAACACAAAGTTGGAATGTTGTTACTCATCTAATAGCCCTGGAGCTGTTGATGTGCCAACTTCTGACACGAATTGTCCGACAAATAAATTGGAGTCAGGAATAAAGTACGTAAAAATGATTGATCAACAACCTGAACATAGTGGAAATCCTTTTATTCCTCCTTCAAGTGCTGTTGAAAATCCTGTACAAAGCAGGCAGCTAAGTCCAGTAATCCAAAAAGCACATGTGGCAGCGAGGTCATCTGCTATCCATACTAGTGCTACTAAAAAAATAAGAAAGATTCAAAGTTTGTCTATTCCAACTCATAATATCACACCTCAAAGTCTCGTCCAAATTAAACGGGAAACGGAAACGAATTTCTCTAATTCTTTGGCAACGCCAGCAATGATGAATTTTGAAAAACTTTCCATCTCGTCGCAAGTTGGTATTGAAACAGCTGTCACTCATATAATATCTGCACAAAATCGTTCAATTAAAACCTCAGAGTCAAATGCATCGCTTCAGTGTTCAGTAGAAATTTCGAATAAATCCAACGATAATTTAAATGGTACTGTTACTGTGGAAGCCCAGTTACCCCAACTTCGGACATGCTCTTTATTCGATGGAAGCATTGGAAGCGTGACAAATAATTTTGAAGTTTCGAACTCTGATGAATCAAGCTGCAGTTATAAACAAGAGCTATCGAAAACCCATCTCGTCAAAACCAACACCGAGTCCAATAAATCAAGCAAATCTAGAACTCCTAAATCTACAAACTTCCATGTCATGCTTTCCCCTGTATGTGGGGCTGATGACAAGCCAAAAACAGCAAGAAGATGGTTTCCAAGTAAAACAGAGCAGCATGAACTCTACCAGGTATTTTTTCGTACATTGTTTTCTAATTTGTAGAGTTTTCCATTTTCTCTTTGACAATCTACTTTAACGTAGCCCCTGTCATTTGTGGTTGATGTG
Organism: Agrenia bidenticulata; assembly: GCA_034694785.1. NCBI lineage: Eukaryota > Metazoa > Arthropoda > Collembola > Entomobryomorpha > Isotomidae > Agrenia > Agrenia bidenticulata. The sequence goes on along the minus strand of JAQFYM010000811.1, from coordinate 32,815 downwards.
GATCATTTGAGCAAAGCTGCAGTGGATGTCAACATTTGGAGGATTATAATGGACGATGGCCTACTAATGCTGCAGCAATTTACTCCGATTGACATGAAAGGCAGAGTGTTTCATAAAGCTACTGGACATGTAAGAGATTTGCATTAAATATTGTAACCTTTCATTTACTTACATAGAAACGACTGATTTTAGTTTCGACTTGTGGAGGCAATGAATCAAGCCTTTTTCATCAAGTATCAGCCTATATACATCATGATAATCATAGATACTGAAAGATTTCAAGTAGCGCAGTACTTCAACATCGAAAAAATACAACCGTGCGTTAACTTTTTATTTAAAAACTATAATTATTTCTCTTAAGTAATCACAAATTTAATTTTTGTTTTCTATTTTCTATAGATATTTGTTGAAAATGCGAATTACCAGAGAATTATTTTATGACTTCAAAGTTGTCATACAAGCTATAGTTAATGAAGTTTTGACATGGCCGCCTGGATTCATCAAATCACAAGTGTTGGTGGATTCAACGAAATGTAAAGTTTTCTAGTTAAACTACATGTTGATGATACTGAAAATTCTCTATTTATATACTTTTCGATACATTATACTATGATTATACCTTAGGTGACGGGTATTATAAAACTTCGTGGGAGTCTCTCGAGTTTGCTGTAACCGATCGGGCAAAAGTAATCGTCGCCGAAACCAGGCTAGCGTCCGGGCTTGTCAGTCCCTTTCGCAACTACCCCCGTATCAAATTCACTAAACCGATTCCGGATAAATTTTGCGCAGCGTGTGTTCCTAAGCAGCGTAAATCATCGGCTAGAGTGAAATTTTCTGGGAAGCCATATGATCAGTACAGTTTTGAAGATCTTCCTGGGGAATTTGACCCACCCGAGGTTAGTTTTGTTTTATCGTTTAATTCGAAAGAGATTGTAATTGAATTGTTTTGACTAGGATTTGCACTTATGCTGGTCGTGTGCACCATCTTTTAAAATCATTGACAAGTTGCTGAATCACAAGTGGGCAATGTACCGAGCAATAAGAACTCGAATCACTGATTATGTAGGTGAATTAGGGCCTCGTGAATTTTTACACCGGTTAGACGTAGTGCAAGTTTTCCTCACAGACCACGAATGGTGTCTTCGAGTAAGTAATGTCGCATCTCTTATGTAACTCTAGAGCAATAGCCAAGCACACCTAAACCAATGCTTACTTGGTTGTATTGTTGTTTTAATTGCGGGTTTGAGTTGATGTTCGTGAAAATTTAATTTAATTTTGCTTTTATTTCGTAGTCTTTCTTGGAGTTCCAAGTCGCTCTTGCAGAGGCTGACCAAGAAATCGAACGATTAAAGAAGGAAAGCAGCCGACAAGTTATCATTTAAATTTTTCAGGAGATCTCAAGCCTCAAGCCACTCAATCCAGTCAGATAATGGATAAATTACCACACAGTATACATGTTCTTAATTTATTTCAGATTTAATGTGTTCTGGAGTCAGAATTTGTATTAAGTGTTTTCAGGGAACTTGATTTTTGTAATATTTAGTTAAGAGACAATTTCAAAAACATAATACTTTATGCAGACATTTAAATACAAATACGTCGCTCAAATAAATGAATGTATACTTTGACGTTTATAAAATTTTCCTGAACCCAAGCCCTTTCCTTGCTTCCAGATATATAGATTCATAGTAAAAGTTTCATGTTTTGTCACTATCTATGAGATTCACTGAGTGAGATAAGATTACTGTTCTTATTTTAATTTAAAACGACATATATACTTTCATTTGAGCTAACATAGAAAAATTTATTTAGTACCAGTTCCACATCCAGGTATACACATACATAGACAATCTAATGCAAACTTTGCAATAAATACTAAACGGAAAGTAGTCATTTACTGTTTATGAAGTTAACACGATTAAATAAGTTCATCAATACCAGTGAATGCTTGGTTATGAATCTAAAATTATGATCGTTGATATAATAGATACCTTAAACTAAATAAATAACGAGAAAATGGAAGTTTTCAACACAGTATACTAAAATCTATATTGTACAACTAGTACATGCTCTGTCAACCCAAAAAAATCACAGAATCTATTCCAATCATCACGGTTTTGGCTTAAGTGCAAGAAGCAGTTTTGCATTATCTTCCTTCATTTCTGCCATCTGCCTAGTTAATTGTGCCACTTGAATTTCTAAAGTAGCAATTCTCCTGTCCTTGGCGACCAACATTTCAGTTAATCGATGATTGTGCACTGTTACAGGCTAAAATTTTAAGAGATTACAATTAGAAATTTCATAATTTCATGTCAAGTAGTAGCCACAAAAGGGAATAATATCTAATAGAAAAATCTAACGAAAAATCCTTGTGCATTTAATAACCAACTTACCACTGAAGATGAATCATCTTCACGATTAGTTCTCACATCAGAGCTGTCTTGAGCAGCTTCATCGTCGGCATCCAGGTCAGACTCGCTTATAATTTTAAATGACATAGTAACAGTTACATAATGAATAAATTACAACGAGTTTCTAGAACGAATCTGTTTACCTCTTTTCTTTAGAAATTTCTTTTGGCTTTTCTTCAGCCTCTGCATCAGGATCAACAAGTTTAGCTACTGTAGCTGTAGGTGGAAGAGAGTTTTCATCGTTCTCATCCTCTCCACTGCTTTCTCCAGTGGACTAAAATATCAGTAAGTTTAAAAATCTCAAGTTTCCAACATTATGATCAGTATTAGGTTCGGCATTGAATGACTGAGGTACTTCATAGAATACCTCAGTGGAAGGAAGATGCATCACACCGATAGCTGTGCTCCGTCTTTTTTCTCTCAACTTCCGTCGGTCTCGAACTCCTTTATTACTTTTACCAGCATGAGCTCCTCTGGAGTGAAATAACTTTTATTCAACTTTATATGAGCATAGTTTCAATGTTCAATAAAAGCGTCAATAATAAATACCTAGGGACAGATCGTTTTTCCTTATTCAGCCCACGTATGAGTGGCTTCGGACTAGCATCGTTCTGTTCCACCAGCACAACTGAAGTCTGGTCATACTTTGGAATATGGGGATGGCTCTCACCTCCTTCAACGTCTCGTTCGATTTCTTCACCTTCAAAATGGTAAGCAACAGGTAAGGAAAAATGTGACGGGAGAGAGGTTATATTTTGAAACCGTAGACGATGTAAACTATGCTTTCATCATTTTGTACTATACCTAGCCCTCTGCAAACCATGACAGCCCGGTTAGCTCTGGCGGATCGAACTTTAGCTTTCCTAGAGGCGATAGCAAATTCGTGTTCCACATCATGATCGTCTTGAGATACTGAGGATGAAGCCATTTTTGGAAATAAAGTTAACAACTCTACACAATGACTTTGAGAATATATCGCCGTCCTTGATTGTTTCACTCTTCAGGAACTTGAGGGCGATCTGACGTCATGTGTTTAACAACTGGAAAAGCCTGAAACGTCAATATTCGTTCAGACAGTGTCATCAAAATTAAATGCCGATTTTGTATAGTTGAGCAGTTGACAGAAGTTCATCAATTCTTGAATTGAGATTTTGAGAAAGCTCAAGTTCTCCTTACACAGTATGAACTTTTTATCTTCGTCCTTCAACCACCTCCGACTTAGTTTCAAATGGAGCGAGATAGATTAAAAAACATGAATCGAATTGTTTATAAATTTGTCCAAAATACTCAAATACTTAGAACTTGTAATACTTCCTCAAACACTTTCAAAAATCACAACGGTGGATTGAACTCTCCCTCTTCTAATGCGTCAATCACTTACCCTACTTTTATTCTATGGCTAGCCTCAGAGAAGATCACCGTATTTCAATACCCCTTTTACATTGTATGCGTGTGGTCACAGAAAATGTTGGGCTCAACCTTCCTTCGCCTCCATTCATCACATACCATACAACTTTCTACTCTACTCGGTTTTGAAAATTTAAGAAACAATTTAGACGGAAGACCTTCGTTTTTTAAACTACTCCAAGTGGGATTAAGACTAGTCTCAATCAAAACAATTTAAAATCTATCGAAGGTCCAGCCTTGTAAAAAAAGTATCCCTTTCCCCTGTTTTTTGTTTCTTTGCTCTTATAAAAATTAACATTGTTAATTGCTCAATTCTATCAGTGCAGAATGAGGAAGGAAGATAATGGTCCAAGGGATCCATAGCTCAAAGTTGGAAACGACTGTAGTTCTCTCTGTTCAAACTAATCAACTTTCTCAATATCTGAACAAAAAGATTTATCAAAATGCATAGGGTAATTAACCAATTACGATCCTTATCTACAAGTTGGAAAATATGCCTGTTTGTCTTTTTCACTACTCCTCTATAACTGCTGTACTGATTTGAAAGCTGAAAAGCTCATTTGATTTACTGGACTAAACATATCAGAGTTATAATTATAGTTATGCAACAGAAATCTACACTTGACCTTCAATAAGGTCCTTATCAAAAGTATCCCATTAATGGGGTTGTAGACACCTTGCTTAGAAATACTTGGTTGCTAAAACTGATGGGGGCGCAGGCGTTATGCCATTTTAGCGTTACTCCGGACATCCGATGATACAAATACAGTGCAATTTATTATTTATTTGTATTAACATTTGACTGAGGATAATTAAATATACAAGTATGTTTGTATGACAGTTAAAATAAGTTACTGTTTAGAAAATGTCCAGCAAGCTATGGGGGGCTGCATATTATAAGTAGCGCGGAATATGGACTTTTGAATACATAAAAAAATGTCTAGGTCGGTCACTTTCAAGGATTGACAAATGATAATCTTGAAGGCTGGATATGAAATAATAAATTTTTTTTGTTAATCTTCGATTCTTTGAATATATGTACAGTTTAGAGACAATTAAAATGTTTACATAAATATCATCGGCCTCATCATGATTTACAAACTCTGTGTAGGTTCTCCCATGTTGTTGTATTCAAGTTTTAATAGATCGCGGACGGCTCGGGGTTATTTATTTAAGTATGGCTTGGCACAAGTCACAAGTTTGGCCGCACAACCACATAATAATATAGTTTTGAATACGGATGTTTATAAATCTCTGGTCTGAATCAGTATATAAACTCTTACTTATGTCAATTACTTTTACCTTCTTGCCATTTCATAGATAATTAAAAACGAGCCAATTATTCACCCATGCCTATAAAACTAGTTCTTAAAATTTATAATGGAAGTGTTCTTCTCCGCAAACGAGGTATCAAGTTTTTGTAAGTCTTTTGTTTGAAAAGTTTGGAAAATAATCCTTGAGAGGAAGATGAGTATCTACATCCGGGTGGAAGATAGTAAGCATAATGAATCGTCCAACGACCTGTCTTCAAGTTGGGACAAATTATCATGTGCCGATGTAAGCTGTTGGTTGCTGTGTAGTATGAGTAATCGGACATTTCATAATCCTCCGGACCTATTTAAATTCACAAAAAATTTGCCGAATCAAATTCAATTTGGGCAGATATGAGGCAATCTAGAATAGATTGTATGGTTTTATTTAGCCAAAAGGAATATGTAGGTGTAGAATTTCTATTTATCAAATAATAAATGCGTATAGAAAAGGCCAGAGGAGAATAAATAATTAGAAAAAAAGGAAAAACGATTTATCCAAATGAATACAGATTTTTCCAAACATTGAAAGTTGTCGGAATATGTAAAAGTTTGAATACAAAATTTTCTTAAGACAGCTAAAGTACAGATTGAGTATACAATGTCTTAATACATCAAAACTGATAAAGTTTATTTATTTTCATGTTATTCTTATAAGTAAATAAGAAAATTTCAAACTGGCCCATTTTGGGAATTTGGAAAATATGAGAAGGCTAAAAATTTAGAAGCTGTGGGACAGAAATAATTAATTTAGCGATGAAATGAACAAATGTAGACAAATGGCACTAAAGCAGTAGGAAAAGATCCATAAATAATAGAACATTTACCAAATATACGAAAATCTATTAGAAAGGGGTTCGAAAATGTCAGAATCAGGAACGGGCCGGGGGAGTTGATGGAATGAAATAGGATTGCTCCTTCAATAATCAACATGGATTAATTTTTAAATTTTTAAAGAAATCCACCCACAGTTGTTCGCAAATTTAAAAGATTGGAAAATAGGATTTAATGTGGTTTATTTTTGTGTTAGTGCGGTCGATATCCCAAAAATTACTATCCAAATGGTATTAGTCAAAATGAAAATAATCCATAATTTGCTATCAAAATTTCATAAAGTTAATAATAATATTGAAATATGAAATGGCTCGAAGGTATTGAAAGGTATCTAAGGTTGTATTATAACCGATAAATTTTTTCACAATCTCTCCGAGTTCTTTTCTCCTTGCCCTTTAAATTTAGGATATTAATTGTTGGGATATTGACCTACAACCATTTTTGCGTCCTTATGTACTACAAAACTTAATAAACTAACCATGAACAGTTATTGTGAATGAACAACGAGCTTTGTTGCCCTCAGCATCACCAGCAATGAAACTAATATGATGAGTCCCACTAGATAGAAGTCGTCCTGGCGTATGACTTTGTTGAACGTAATGAAGCTTCACGTTGTCTGTGAACTTTGGCTCTGACCACCAAATTTCTCTGGAAGACTCTCCCGGACTCAATCTTACTTCAAATGACGTAGGACACCCTTGAACATGGGGTGCTTCACGGTCTAAACACAATAATGCTAGTTAAATTACGAAGCTCTTCTACTGAAGTTAAAACTGTTACATAAGACATGGTTTGCTAACCAACAACGTGGATTTTGAATCGACAGGTCGCACTATCATTAGAAACCGGGCTTCTTGCGGTAAATACGACCTGAGTGATCCCAGCAGGGGCTTCCCATTCCAAATTTTTCGCCAATTCTGGATCCGCTTCAACGTACCTATTCGTAAACAAATTCAATTCGGAAGAATTAAAAACTGTAGATCGCTACAACTTTTTAACTCTTGTTGTAATTGGACTCGTTGTGCTAACCTGTACCAATCCATATTGGCTTGAGGTTGTGGGATTTTTACATAAGCTGATGACATTCCAGGTTGGAGATCGACTTCGACATCTGAAGGACAATGAATATACGGTCTCGGCGTAGCGGGCAACCGTAGACACAGGGGCCTATCTTCCGGAAACCAGTTAAATCCTTTTGAACAAGTTCTAATACGTCCATGCTTAGGATAATACCCTGTAGAGCATAGTATCAAACATTGGGTATTCAAAGGGACACTTTCTGATGAGCAGATTTCTGGAAAAAGGGAACCGAATTCAGGCTTTTGCAACTTGGGGCAACTGGACAAGGCGCACACTACTTGCTCCAAATAATCTGATGGACTCCACTTCCCTTCTTCATTACAGCGAGTCGCTTTCCCAGAAATAAATCCGAGGCTTTTGACCTGCTTTCCAAATATATTGTGAGTTATTTCATTAGGAGAAGTAAGGGAAAATCCAGGCTGGCACTTGAGCTTGCATTTAGTTCCCACGGGAGAATTCTTCCCATCCGTTATTCCCAGAATATCTGGACTTTCACATTCCCATGAGTGAGGTGAGGCAGGTAACTCTTCGCAAGATTTGGCTAAGAAAAAAAGATTGCACTGACAACCTATTTGCACTTCAATTTTCAGCAAAAAAAACATAACCCTCAATGGCTTACCCTGGCAAATCCTTTGGTCATCTTTAAGGGTGTAGCCTGGTTTGCAGCCGCAAAAAAAGGTTCCAGGAATATTAACACATTCTTGGTCACATCCACCATTCTCAACGTCGCACTCGTTGGTATCAATGCACGAGGTTTCATTCATAAGCTCATAACCGCTTCTACAAGAGCAAAGTCTGTAGGAACCGGAGGGAATACAAATATGCTCACAGCCCCCATTTTCAATCGAACAATCATCATGTTCTACACATATCAAGGAGTTTTCAGAGTCAAGGGCAGATCCTGGAGGACAATCTGCAACAGTATTTGATAGTTCTAAATTTTCTGGGGGAGGCAAAACTGCAGACGTCGGCAAAACTATCGATGGTGACAAGGCCGGTGGAGGCTCCGATTCTTCCGAAATACAAGTTTTATAGTCTTCGATGGACAATATCAGCCCTTTAGGACACGCACAAAAAGCATTTCCAAATGTATTGAGGCACATGTGACTGCAACCAAAGTTTTTCATCTCTTTGCACTCATTAACTGTGAAAATACAAAAAATTTAACCACGTATTTTAATAATAAAGTGAGAACAAATATTGACACACTCTATTTGAGATAAACTATAATAAACTATCCGTATATATATTCTTAAAAATGTCTGTCTGTCTATTTCACTACTCCTCTTCAACTAATAGACAAATAGATTTTAAAGATGAATAGCTCATTCTGTTTTTAAACTTAGGAGGTCAATAATATTACTATGATTCTGCAGAAAAAATCGAAACTTTAAAAAAACTACGTCTAGATTGCCCTGCTCCGTCTAGGACGGGCGGCGTTAAATACTAGTAATGAATAATAATATAAACCTTTCTGCATTTGAGATCATCAAGAGCTCAAACGTCATACAAAAGTTAAAGACTAGGTTGACAGTTGATTGAACAGTTTGAAAACTTCAATAGTATTACCTTCGCACAGAAATTCTCGTTACATACTCTTTTTACCTGCTTATTCCCCATTATCTAAACTTTAAGATAGGGAAATGGAAGTGTTACTTACCATCCTCACAGGAATGCTAAAATACAAAGAGTATTACGTAAATTAGTTACCAATTGCAACGAATACAAATCGATGAAAGTTCGTCTCCGTCGACTATGTCTGTACATGGAAACCGACTTTCACCGACGCACAAATCAAACGAAAAATAGAATATTTAAGGCTAGGTACAGGTACAGAGGCATAAAAACTTTTTTTGACTAAAAAAAAGTTTATTGCCTTGAGAAGTACGTAGCACAAAGAAATTCAATCATTCCAGGATAATGCAGAGTATAAATGTTCATACTTTGTCAACAGAAAGCCTAGTTCCAAGAATTCGTTCACAACTGCAAACATAACTTCCAGGAGAGTTCTCACAGACATCTTGGCAGGGTCCATGTCCATTCCGAAGTAAACATTCGTTCCGCTATATAAATTTAGAGTAAATTTGTTTGCCCTACATGGAAAACTTTTCAATCAAAAGTTTTACACATACGTCAATGCAGTTCTTCCCATCCGGCCCTACTTGGTATCCAGGTGGACAAAAACATTGAAATGATCCTGGTTGATTGAAACATATACCAGAGCAGCCCCCATTATCCACGAGACATTCGTCTAAAAATAATATAAAATGAATTCAATTACTAATCTTTTTAAACTTAAATCTTTATTACCGATTCGATTCGAAAGTCGTACTCAACTAAGCATTCCTAGAATATTATTAGCTCACCTATATCGATACAAGTTCCACTTTCAGAAATGTCATATCCAGAGTAACAAGAGCAAATAACTTGCGGTCCGTTTCCATCCCGTTGATGAGAGCAAATCTGTTCACAATTGCTGCATTCCGATTCATCCAAAGTTCCTGTAAATGTTACAAAATACATATATACACAAGTTGAATCACAAAGTGAAACAATTTACCCAAATGCTTAGTTTTTTTTATCCAAAATGAAATTCAGAATGTTTTACAACGATCAACGATCAAGGATGCTGACAGTCGCTCGTGGGACTAAATTCATTTTTGAGGTGCAGATGGACTAATTAAATCTAAAGAACACTCTCTTGTACTACCACTTCAAAACTTCGGTGCTAATGGTGTTATTGGTAGGAAAAAACGCAATTATTTGCTACAAATCAATCGATAAATAACAGAATCCATGCATAGTGCATCTTGCATAAGCAATTAAAACCTTGGTTTACTCCATATTATAGTTCATTCATAATCGTTCATAGTAATGAAGTAGCGTCCATATAAGAGCGACACAACATTTGAGTTTCCAAACATTAACTATATATTAAGGACATGTGCATCCTGAAGCTACACAATTTTATTTTCAGTAGCAATTGTGAAGATAAAAAATATGAAAAATAGATAGGGTTGGATATAACTAGTAGACTTCTCGTCTTCTGTGTCTGCTACTATGTAATTTTCACCTGATTAATCATCTCTAAAATTCGTCACTTCTTTTTTTCGTTCACCCCAATTTTGTTGAGCTTGAGCTCGAGATGCGATGTAACCTCTTCCATTGCTGATTGCATATGGCAAACAGTCCCAAAAATAAATACATAAACACCGGATATAAATCTCTCTGTGGACAAGAACCTGAAAGAGGCTCAAGGTTTGATAAACGGTTAGTTTGTGATTGGTTTAAAATTAGAGTTCAATTTTAAGGCAATTATTCTGACGGATTTATAGATGGTTAACTCTTCAAGCTAATTCAAGTCGGATCTAAACTCACCAAACTAGTCTTAAAATTTTACAGCCATTTCGTTACACGGTTTAAAAAAGAATGAACCATTAGTGTTGAAAATATTACTCATAATTTTAGTTGAATTTAAAAAGATTTTTCACCTTTCGGAAGACACACGGGCGTTGGACCAACCCATTTATTTCTGGAACAGAACATCCGATCTGAAGATTCCATTGGGAATTCGTATCCTTCCTCACATTCAAACAGGACCATGGCATAATAGTTTCGAGGTCTGGAACGATTCCTTCGTCTAGAAGCGAGTAAAAAAAATCATGTATTTTTATTCCAAAAAACCAATTTAACAAACATGGCATTCATACTCTTTGAAATTAAGAAAACTCCAAAAATAACTGCATCCTGAGCTGAGATTTAATTTCATTTATGATTCGCCTCTGCCAAATTTGTCATCGAACCAAAATAACGACCACTTAGTCCAACAAGACTTTTCACTCTTTTCATTTCACATCCGGGCTATTTTTCATTGAACACTTTTCCCTCTCTATGTTTTAACATTATACAGATAGAAAATTACTTAAAAAGTGCGAAAATGTGTAAAAACTGAGTGAGTATCCAAATGCATACATGGCATATTTTTTTGCAGAACAACTTGATGGCTTCGATCATTTAGTATAAAACCATCAAAAGTACAGGAAGTTAACTACACGTAGATTACCTATACTTTCCAGATTAGATTGGAGTTAGAAATAGTTCCGTGTTTTATATTCCATCTAATCGGTCCCTGGACGGCTATAAATTTGTTTGTATTGAGCAGATATATACATTCGATATTTTCCTTAGTTTATTTTAGTTTCAATATTAGGGACACAAAATCTTTATAGCATTCATGAAAGAAAATTTTTTTTTCATTCATAAGAAATAGAAATTAATAAAAACTGAAACTCGATTAACTAGCAATAAAAGCATGAATAAGGAATTTCTACGTTTTGTTTTTGCATTTTTTTAAGGAAATAGTTGCAGAAATAAAAGTCTCTACCATGACGAAGTAATAGAATTAAGTTTTAAGTCTTAAACCTAGGGTTGGATCTTTGCTTTATGACTTAAGCCGATTAGTAAAGGTTTAGAATCTTTAAACTCAGTCCCTCTTTATATATGATTTCAGCTTTTTAAATGGTGCAATATGAACTGCTTTAACGATTTGTTGAGATACTTTTCCTTAAAATGGGTATTATTCCTTCATAAATCATGCACACATTTCCTTCAGCTTAGTTTTATGGAATGGGTAAGTACACACATATAAGGGTTGGAAATTGCTAGCCTTTTTGTACAAAAAATATTGAACCCAACTACTGCATAGTATAAGCTAACACGAGCCAAGAGTCAAGGGGAAACTATTGTGCTAAGAAATTTGCACGTTCCAAATGAGACTGGAGATAGATTCTACATTGAGAGGTTGGAGAATAGGACGGGTAATTTGGGCTGGAAAAGGTGTGCATGGGAAAGTGTGTTATTTTATGCTACGTTTCATGGTATTTGTGATAGATAGGAAAATGAATGATGTCATTACTCTTAAGAGGGTGTTGGATCATTAGACTAAGGGCAGACGAAGTAAAAGAGTTAGATAAGAGAATGATGTAGCGGTAAATCGGGAGGAAAGTAAATGAAATCTTTGAGAAGTGGAAACTGAGACAAGAGAAGTTAGGGAAGACGTATAATGAATACCTGGTATATTTGATGACACGAGCATTGGAAACAGGTGGGGCAGCAAGACCACGACCCTCACGTTTGATACATGTTGTGTCAAATTTGGAAAAATCCAGACGGAAGTTTCTTAGGAACTTTAAAAGTCTCTTTTTCTTGAGATCTTCTCCAGGATGTAGGTTATTCTTGTTCCGATGTCTCCATGCACTTGTTGCTGTACTACTTGGAAATACAGGGATATCATTCTCCGTCGTCCCACCGTCCAGTTGACCACCTGGAAAATCAATGAGCAATTTAATGAAACCCAGATCTTATACCGTGGTAGTGTATAAGCAGTAATCTGTCATCATAAATTTACTCCTATATATTCTGATGGCTTAATTAAACCAAGGGATCCATGGAGGTTAGACTACATGGAAATGGATCAAGATGTGTGACTTAAGTAGTAAAGGCCTTGAATGTTGATTAAGATATGTACTAGGGCATTCGTACTGGAGCTGAGTGGAAAAGGTGAGACGGGAGAATCGATAAGAATCTATCTATGTATTTGTTGGTCGGGAAGTGGAGGTAGAGATTGACCCCACCCGACGAATTAAGAGAACTCGAGGATTGAAAAATTGAGACACGTCGAGTGTGACTCTAATTGTTTGTAACTTCGGTGGTTGAGAGGAACTCGTATCACCCTTTGATGATGATGATGGTGACGGGACTGCTAAGAAATTCAACTACAACGTCTTCCACTCTCGAAACCTCAATCGATCACAACCTTACTCCACATCTTGGAAAACTTATCATACATTTGTCCTTGTATTATTCCAAAGAGTTCAAAGATTCTTTAGTTTCGAGAGGGATTTTTTTAACCCAAATCTCGATCACACAGCCAAAGCTCGATAGATCTCCTAGCCTTACAGCTCAGCAAAATAAGATTGCCAAAGGATACCCTTTACACAGTCTGTGTTCATTTAACAATAATAGAGGGAGAGTGAAAGAGAGAGATGACCATACTTGATATTACCAAATGATAATATGACCCTAAATAAATTAAAGTAAGTATGAGGATTGGTGAATAGGAAAGAGGACCCACGGGTACAGATTAAATGAGCTGGTAAAATCTGGAAACATTTCATTGCTTGACTGTTTTGACATTCTCTAGGGCCCAGGGCCGAAATAATGTCTATTTGCCTATTATTTGAGTGGCAGGAATAGGACGAAAAAAGTGGTCCTAGGTCAGGAAATATCATCTCCACAAAGGGACTCCCGCTGCGTTTTTCATCATTTTATTGTCGATGGTAGAGATGAAATGGGATCCTTGCCTTGCCACCTTTGCTCCCTGAATATCATTTCCCCGCAGTCCTCCGATCCTACTTACAACAGTTACAACTGAAATACATAATAAAATACTCCACACAACAGCCAACTTCTGCTCCTTCCTTTTATCACGGTGCACTTAATGGAGAACCTGTAATGCATATTATCATTATTATTACACATTATCGTTCTATGACGACAAAAGGGTCGAAATCTTATTATAATGACTAAAGTCATGCTTGCTTGCGGTTCCAAAACCATCCTGGAGTTTAATAATAGTCTTTCCGATCCAAATGCCAGGACAGCAATAACGTAATATTTATTATTGAAATGTGAGCCCACTTCCCATAGTTCCCATTGACACTAGTGACATTCGAAGCCCATTTTCAAATTACAAGGAATTTAGATAGACTTGTAGAAGAGCATGAATTCCATCGTATATTATACACGAAATTCCGTCTTTCTATGTGGTTCTTTGGTTAATTTACCTGTGCATGCATACTAAAGAGCTCCAAAACAGTCAGCTATATAATGTCTGCAAACTAATAAATTATTTTTAGTGAACTGTGTAAACGTTCAAAATGCAATATGATTTATTCAGCTAATAATTCAGTGAACTTATATTCTCTGAAATTCATTTGCAACATTTTACAATACCATTTATAATGCAATTCAAAAAATGTTAACTTTGTCCAAATAAAAATGTAAAAAAATAAATTAGAAAGTTATCTTGCTTCCGACATGTTTAGGAAATTTCGATAAAAATGTTTTAGTTATTGAAGCTGTAACGTTAATACTGGAAATCTAGTTTTCATTCTAGTTCATGTACTTATCGAATGTTTTGCTTATACTTTCGTATCCTCCCGAACATGATTTATGGGTATGCATGAATCATAAATGGGTCTTTCTGGCTAAGGTTGTCGGCTATGTGATTTGCGTTTGAATTGACAGATTTATTTTAGATGGAGCTGAATTAATATAAAATATAATCTGTGTCCTTCGTGCGTGATTTTGAAGAAGGGGCACCGGTTTCAGCCCCACCAAATGATATTATGATAATGTATTGAGAATATTTGTATAAAAGATTTGTCACACAAGTGGAGAGATGACAGTTGATGGATCGGGCCAGATGGGAGAGTTTTCACAACTTTTCCCTTGATCCAATCGTGTTTTGGGGAAAAGATTTGGAGGAAAAAATTCTCAAAAAGAAGCAACACGCTTTTCCCTGTGCACATCATTTGTCAATGTTTTGGCGTGTCAAACAAGTTGCTTTCCTACTATTGTAGGAGTGTTGCTTGTTCTTGTTTAGCTTAACTATCCATTTGGGACAAATGATGAATACGTGCATTCACAGAGGTTAGATTGCATTGCAGTTGCAGGAAGCAGAATGTCAGCATTAGCGTTAGGTTAGTCCGGACCTTAATTCTTGCCTTTTGAACACAAGAGAAATTCATACAGATTGGCTTTGGTTGATTATATAAGTTTTCCCCAGATCCCCAGTCATTAGATGATTGATTTTAAATCACAACTGTCTAGTTTTGAATTCTTTTCCAATCCCCAATCTTCCACCATAAAAACCAATTGCACTAACTGTGACGTAATGCAGCAGATTTGCATTAAATCAGAAACCCAGCAACTTTCAATGTGTCAACTTACAAAAAGAAAAAAACTTGGATTTCTTTATAAGGATTGCTATCGCCTAAGCTTACTAAAGGCTTTTGCTATTCTTTATGTCAAGGTAAATGAATTAATGCAATGATGACAACTTTTTCATACAACTGCTAGAGTAATGACTAAAGAGATGGGAAGATTCAGGCAAATTTTGGTCATAATTCCATAAAAACTGAAAAATGGTAGGAATTATTAATGACCCAGCTGCATTCACATTTCATAGCTCACAGAAATCTAAACCTAATTGGAAGAGTTGCATTGTATGCCTGCCCATGCAAGACAATAATTTATAATTATTTTATGCATTTCAAAACAGAAATTAAAAATCGATAAATCAGCTAACTCCTTGACCAAATTTTTCCCAACCGCCAAAACTAACCATGGAAGCTAGCTAAAACATTGTAACTAATGCTGCACAGATGCTACACAATCGGCTCCCAAAAATGAAAATTATCCATCAAAGTCCCATCATCCATGTTTATAGATTGATATGGCGTACCATTAGGACCTTCCTAAAAGGGGCCACACTATCCTCAAAGATGAGGAATGATGGAGGTAATCTTATGTGAGAATCTTGACGTTGAACATGTCATCTGTGCAGTGGCATATTCAACGAATCTTACGACTAATCGCCCTAAGTCTTCCATCCATCTTACTGACAAACTCTTATTGCAGCATCTCCTCCACTTTTACACTATTATTAACGTCAACACTTTTCCATAATGAATAGGCAATCACATCATCCTCACTCTAACTTTCCTTATTATCATCCCTTTTCTGCCCTCTTACTTGATACCCTCGAAAATACCTCACTGACCAGCAACTAACACCTCATCTCATTCCAGACTTCAAGCAGACAAAAAAACCCAAAGTAATCCTTTAACCTCTATCGTCCATCCATATAATCATTCCATTACTACATGGAGAAACGAACGAAGCTTCGAGGCTGGTGTAGTTCTTGTTAAGTTGCTTCGATTACATCAACTAGTGTGCTACTGCACTAAATTCCTTATGCTTTGATGTGATAAAAGGGTTATTCATTTAGAAACAGGGAATGTGCATAGTCTACCTTATCCTAGAGATATAGTCTATGAAGTAACCAAAAATAGAAATAGGGAGAAGTAAACACCCGATCCGCAATACATGGCCACCAAATGACATGTTTATGATCAAGATTTTTTTGACTAAACTTGTAGAAATATGGAGTGAAAAGTAGATTATCCGTGTAACTGTTATAGTCTGCTTATTCACACAGAATCTTGTCACATGGAAGTAAATCTTAGAGGGCCGGAATAATAGTCTACACTTGTTCAACCCTTTGGCAGTATTTCTTTCATTAGCTCCCCGTTCATATTTCCATACAATTTTGTTGATCCAGGGCGGCTACTTATCAAATTTATGTCAATTCTACGAGTTTCATATAAGGTAGTGGTTGTGCCGGGCGGTTGAAATGCCGCAGTGGAACCGAAACTGATTATGCTACAAGGGATAATTATTAAAGCTGATGCCCTTCATCATAAAGGGAAGATGGAGATTGTAGAGTGGATAAAGGGAATCTAGGCTCATTTATTATGGAAAAGTGTAATAAAATACGAGACGTCATCCCAAAGACCCCGTCCATACTTTTGTATTAATAGGAGTGAGAAATTGAAGTTCTTTAACAGAGAATCTAGTCGGATTCTACCATTTCCACCTCCTAATTAAATTTGTGCTCATATCAATAGTAATACTTTCAGCGTGGCATAAGGTTATCATTTCCCCCTTACCTATTAAATCCAAGAAAGCACTACTGAACCTTTAATACTCTTGTGATGCGTCCATTAAACCCAAAGAAATTCTATTCCTTTGCCAGCATTTAATATATTATTGCCCACTGAGTGTAGGAGTGTAACCCTTTTCACTGAAGACGACGCTCAAGAAAAATAATATTAGTGTATTGTGCCAACATGCAGTTTAGTCGTTGGTTGGTTATCTTATTATGGCTATTATGATTATACATACTAACAATAAATGCGATATGTGAAGTCTCTGTTGAAATCCTTTGGAATGAGGATCGGTTGGTCGGAGGCCGATATGGAACATCTCTCCGTTCCCTTCTCACTTCTTTTGGACATTCGTCGAGGAGTGAAGTGAGACCCCTTGCAAGGCGTGTGCCCAAATATGGACATTGAATGTCAAAACTTCGTCATGTGTCACCTGCAGTTCCAGCCAACTTGGCATGGCAAAGTCAACCTAACTACCACAGCCTATAGGGACGGTCATATTTGGAGAATTGATTTTATTGACGATGAATGAAGAATTAGGCTATCAGACTTGAATGTAGAGGACGATGTCACTTTTCCACGCTCACAGCTTGGTCTGCGTGTACGATTTTATAATCTACCCTCTATTTAAGTAAATGTAATTTCTAACCCCTTTTAGCAACTCTGTATCAAGGAAGAAAGCTGTCCTCCTGTTTCACCGACATGCACTGCTTCATTATAACGTGTGCGTACACAGCCATTTCAAGGCCTAGATCAATTCGAAACTTAGAATGTGTGCTCTCCTTCAACGCAGTGCACTTGAGGAATGTGGTCATCTGCTCTCTATTTCATCCGAAGGAATATTCCCAACCAAAGGGTTTTTTTTATTCACAACAACAAAACAGTTCTTGTTGGAGGTGGTGGTGGCAGGCTGGATATGATGATAAAAGATCAGTTTTTTGGTTCTGGTAATAAAATATGGAAAAGTACTTAATTCGAATAAGGATGTATTCTCTCTTATAAGACCACACTGTCTGTTTTCGAGTCAGTGAGTAGATGAGTATTTGTTAGTGTTGTATATATGGTTGCTTATTTGATGCATTGTTTCTCTTGTTCAATCAATTACCCACCCCTTGCATCGTTCATTTCCCCGACAGCATTGCTGATTGTCAGTGTCCATGCCATGTGCTGTGTGTAGAGGTCAAAATCTCTTACAAAATATAATACATAAAAGATGCCATAAAATTTCAAAACTTGACCGACCAAGAAAGCTGCTAATTCATAACTCATCCATAAACTCGGGAAAACTACCTGCAATGTGGTCACTCACTTCCAAATATGTGGTTTCTTCCCTTCACTTCCCTCGATCATAATAAACTTAGAGACATAATTGGTCAAAAGCACTAAGTTGTCGGTGTGGCTTAGAAAAATATACGAACACTGCTGTTCCTTCAATGGATTATATTCGGATGTACGTGGACAGTCAACTTCAACTATTCCCTTAGGGACTTTTCAAGACTCGTTCGAGTCAACGAGGATTATTAGTGGACCAAATGGATGTTATGTCCTGTGGATAAACTCACTTTAGAATCATGTCACAAGCTCAAATTATACTTGCATTAAGCCAGCATAACTATTAGCTCTTTGTTTTACTTATTCTCGTGCAAATAAAGCCATGGTTTCGTGTCTCCATTTGAAATGTCTTGATCAAAATAAGCATCACAACATTCAACTCAAGGCAATGAAGTTCCTTAAATCCCCTATGTTTATGGAGCCTATGGTGTCATGCAAAAGGATCAGAGACAATCTCAATCTTTTTTACCATCATAAATGAAAAAGACAAAAAAATAAACGCTAACACAATGCCAAGGATCATTGGTAATGGATAAGTTTTGGAAAGACATGTATATGTTTCAAATTATTGAAACGACTGGGCAGACGACTTTGGAATATTTATCCGTCACTTATACTCAAATAACCATTTGTAAGTGATTGGTCCGAATCTTACAAGGATTATCAAAGAACCTTTTGCTTTGCCACCGTTTCCACTTTTTTCCAATAGTAAATCAGTCTTCCCCAGAACAGGGTGGGCTTGGAGCTCACACTTTCCTCTGGAATACAAAAAGAGGTTAATTGGGTCGTAAAACTAACTCTTGCTTGCTCATCATTGACTTCAGACAAATCGTAAATTTCCTGGAGTTCAGTTTGGATAAAAAAAACATGGATAGAAAGGGTGGAATGATCCACACGCACTACGGAAAGAGGTTTTTTCTTCAAAGTAAAAATTTGTTTAAAGGTTTGTTTGCATTATATGTGTAGATGTAGAGGTAGGTTGTTGCATGAGAGTTTCTTTGGTTTGTTGTTACATATTTAGAAAAATGCACTGCATACTCCTGACAAGATCACAGAGGTTATGAAAGATAAGGTGACACAGCATGGAGAATCTTCCAGAGCACCTTGGCTTGTGTCTGTCATAAATGTCAACTTGTGGTTAGGTGTTTGTCGTACTTAAAATGACATGATCATGATCTGATCGCCGCACAAGAGCTTAAATATTTAAAGTCTACCAAGGCCTCATCTCATGTTATGCATCTCTCACAAAAACAGTGTGAAGCGACAGGGCTTTCCTCTAGTTTGGTGTAAAATCTCAGGTTATTTCCCAGCCCGCTGAGAGGAGTCTATTCCACGGGCGATTTGGACGCTTAAAAATCTTTCCTCTACAAATTGAATCTGTTTTCATAAGCAGTTTTATGTTTTATCTGTTCATAGATAGAGTACTACGGTAGGGATGGGTAGGTGTAAGGAAGTGTAACTGAATATAGGCCAAAAGATGTGACATGTTGATATGTCTGGGCTTAAGTTACTCGATCTGATCGTTCCACAACCTTTTTATGTTTTCATGTCTAATATTCTAACTCCCTGTACTTCCACTCGACTATTTCGTTCCATTGCATTTCATTACGAAATACCTTGACATTTGCCAACCTTTCACACGAATATATCATAAAATAAGTGTCCCGCTCCATTCTTTCGTACCATAACCACATGAGACATTTTTATCTTAGTATTCCATGACGCTTTTCACCACCACAGCCTCTTTCATTTTTAACCATTTCGTAGCCAAATCAAAAAGTGGAATTTTAATTAAATTGCATTCTTTTGATTCTGGGCCCATTATGGTTTTTACTATCACAAGAGAGCCAGGAAGTGACGGGTTTTTGCCATATGCAAAACCTCTAATCAATAACAGAGCTTGGAAATATGATATGTTGTGCATGTTAGACCTCTCTTGTGCATTGTGCACTAAAAACATAAGATATTGGTTGCAGTTGCATTGCAAGCGTAAATTACTCCTAGATTGTGAGGCAAACGTTGTAATACAGATTGTGTAGCTTTATAACCCCTAAATATTTGATGGAGTGAAGAAGACTATTGTGTTCCTGCTTAGAGATCAGATTTACAAGTGTCAATCAAATTATTTAAGGGCTCAATAAAAACGCCCAATAAAATAGCATCCTCACAGGATTTAAAAGAACAAGGATTGGCTAGTCAGTCCATATCAACATCAGGTGTGGCATTCCGTGTTCCATTCGTGTCTCTATCCTAAAGGATTAGTTCAATCATCTCATTCAACTGACTCGTGCATATATATTCCTCATCCAGTAGGCATTTTAAATCAATCTAACCTTTAAAAAAAAATTCAGAAAATCTACTACTACGTCCCTATAATTCTCGAGATCATGATTATGGCAATCTTGTGTCTTATCTCACCACATGATACATACATATAACATAGTAGCAGACACTGTCATCCCTTCTGAACTGATCCTGCTAACTGTCACATAACACGCAGCAGTCCTCACTCTAAACTCAGAGATATATGGAAAAAGTTATACGGAAATGACAGAGACTGAAACATAAACCTGAAAACTTGGGCTACTACTACTATTCCTACATACTCGGTTTTATTTAAAAACACTGACTCCTAAATTCAATGTGATACATAATGCTATGCTGATCTTCAGCTCCTTGGCTCGAGTCTCATTCACCCATGACATTCTGACTTGGAACGTGTCTTTTTTTTCAATATTGCATACCATTCATGATAAACTAAAACAGGAACCAAACCTACCTACATAATATCCTCTGGATTTAGACGAGGCAACCCAAACCATAAGTAGTGTACTCATAATTCTGTTTTGATATCTGTCACACTCTGACTAGTCCTCAATTTTTTTCTTCAATGACTCCAATATGAATTTTCTACATTAAGTTTGCATAGCCAATAGCAATAGATTCCTTGGTTCATTCGATAATATAATACTAGCATACTCATAAGTGCACATACAAATTCCATTTTGGTGTATCAATAAATTAGTTAGTCTGCCTGTAGATTCAACAACGTGACCACCGTCTGCATAATTGTGAAGCAAAGCAAAGTATTATTAAGGTCTCGTATTCAAAAGTAACTGTCAGTTGACTTGGAATGTATTTCCATTTTAGATCTAGTAAGTACATAGTTTAGTGTGTTTCAACGAATAGGCGGGACTGGAAAACCCCTATCTGGATGCTCATTTGATTTGACATCCCCTTTTGGCATTTTCAGTGATTTTATGACACCAAGGGTTACACTTTGGAATGATACAATTAATTGGATTCAGTCTGAGTAAGATGAAACCATCCGAATGGGCGAAGAAATCCGCAAAATTGTGTTTTCCCTTCTGTTCTTTCAATATACTCTACGATAGGATAAGATTTTGGCTTTGTGCTTGAATATATCAAGAGAGAGATCCACATATGCAAAGGGAGATCAACGAGCTTTAGAAGAAGGCTGCATTAAGGATTATAATTTAATGACTGCGGAGTTTGTTTTTTGCAAAAGGAGGCAGCTGGAGAAAGTATTTCGTCTTCGAGTGTGTTATTACGGAGATGAGAAGAATGCTGGAAATGAAAAAAAAGCCGGTGTGGTCTTCTGGTATATGTGTCAAAACACAGTGTGAAATATAGCTTAATGATGATCCCTAGTCTTAAAATGTAAAGTTTCCCTTAGACATTACACACTATACTGCCACTGAATTGTATCTTTCTACTGATCCTTCTTAGAGTGCCTCAATTCCCTTCCTCTACGATGATCATGATATATTTTATGAATTCTCAGATGATGAGATGTAAAAGTATGGGTAGGCATTTCCATAAGAGAATCCAAGAAAGTGATGATGATCAAGTCAAAAGTCATAGTGAGCCAGCATATTTTCCCAGAGCACGTGTCAAAAGACCCACAACTGAAGTTACGTTAATCCCTCTTGAATGATATGTGCTTTCATCGTATTAGCATGTAAATTGTAAATTACAAAATTTTCACACTCTCCAAACTGTCATTGTAAAGCTACGAGGGGACGTGAGAGAGAGAGAGAGGGGTATTTAATTATGTATGCCAAAATGAGGATTTTCGGTGGTCTTCTCTTGATTAGCCTTTTAGTTTTGGGGAGGCCAGAGTCGCTCTTTGACCCACGAGGACACCATATAAGGAAGGAATTGGAGGAGAGAGAGTAAAAAAGAGAAGGAACATTTTGGATGTATATTACATTTTAATAATAATAAAAATAATCCCCTGCTCATGAAGCTCATGATGAGGTACGACTGGCTCTTACAATCCAATACAGACAATCCACGAAATCAACATGCAACTCTCCACTCCTCCAACTATACAACAATTATAAAAATAATAATAATGTAGCAGAACAACGAGTACAAGAATTCCTACTTACTGCATCTTCCTCTAAAAGATTGTAGACCATCATCCCCTTATTTCAATACCTACTTGTCAGTAAAATACAAGGCTTGAGGCTGAGCTGCTCCCAGTTAATTTACTGCTCCATGAATGATTCCAACCTCTAATTGAAATAGCAGTTATACACCGGGCACCGATGATCTCTTATTTCACAGCAGGAGGCTTATGAATTTGTTAACCAACAGGACATGCGATAGGTCAATAATAGCCACAGTGATGATAAACTTATCCAAAGAATGGTACAAATAAATAACCCTCTCTAATACACACATGAACAATCGCTAAGATTGATCAGGGTGCCATCGAAAAACAACAGTGAGAGAGGATCAAAGTAATTGTAATATTTGTATCTTATCTCGAGACCATACTGACTCACTGATTGATTTCTCCCATCATCCCTCATTCATCATTCATGCACTTCAACACCAATTCTACCTCCGACGAGTACCATTCACTCATCCCCATAAAGAACATAGGTACGGGATTCTAGTAAACTCATGTACTTCATAAACACGTTTATTAGACCTTCTAAACGAATACAATAAACAGTACCCACAAAGATGGATTCATGGAAATAACCGACACAACTCTTTTTATGAAGTGGACACTCAGTAGGGCCTCGTGAATCCTCACATTTCCCATTTACCCTCAAGAGTGGACCTCTCCTGTTATGAATGACCATCGTTAATTAGAATGATCCTGTCAGGACACTTGTAATCCGCCTCCGGAGTCATTCTTCTCCTTACTTAATAGCTTCGTTTTCGTACAAATTACAACTTGGAATTACTCTGCGTCCGTGTGCCCAAGACCTCCAATAGCTACCTTTCCAAGACTAACTTCTCTCATCGTATAACCATCCATGAGTAGTGAAAATCTCAAGAAATCTTTGTCATATCAGGCAAAGTTATGAACGTGACTGGACTTCATCCACTTGTGACTTGCTTTTCGGAAAATGAACTTTATTTATTGTTGTGATTCGGACGGAGAGTATTTACAGAGCGGGTCTTGGCTTGGAGCTATTCAAAATGTTCGGCATTGGTTCAAAGTTCAAATGATTTTTAGTTATGCTATAAGTGTCAAAATTACTTTGAAAGCTTACGCACCCAACATGATCCCGAGAGGGTCTCTATTTCCATTAAAATGTAATACATAGGATTTTAGTACTCGTCTCTCAATGCCCCTTGTCGGGAAAGGTGAGTCGAGCTTTAGTTTAAGATATCTACTTGACTTGTTAGTTTTCTACATTTTCCCCCTATAATAAAATAGAAACATAATCGGCCACCCGACTGTACGTAATGAATATAGTAATTAAGTTAAAGGTAGACCGACTACTTGGAGCATACCAAGTCGGTTTCCTGTCCCATCAAAAAGGAGGAATCACCTAACGTGTTTCACCTAAAAAATCAAAGAGATTGTCTCCACTGTATTGTTTCCGTCTCATGAATTAATCCGATTTAATCCCTTTTCTAGAATCTTTCAGTCTTTCTAATCTTAAGTAACCGTCACAATTCTACCTTTCAAAGGCACTTGCCGACTAGATGGGATAACATTGAGCGGTTGAAGGGAACTAATATTATTTCTCTCTCCTGATTATCAGAAGGATTCTGGAGCACGATTAATTTCTTAAATGATTTCAGCCTCTCCAGTTCATTCCTTTGTTTAAATAAGAAGCTTAACTGACCTGAGTGTCTTATTGTCGTCTCTTCGATTCCTTCTTGATGTTGACACCTCACATTGCATGCTATTGATATGATCAATACGGCTATTAACGTCCGCCAAGAATGTTGATTGAAACCACTCATTATCACTGTGCTTCCGTCCTTTTCTCTCTTTTCTAGCCACTGTGTAACTAAGCACTTTCACTGGAGTGAATCCTTACAAACCATACGCTATTGTTGATCTCATTGTGCTCTAGAATTTAATTCACATTCACACAATGGATTCATCCACCAGTTGGGACAAGACACACTTCTTCTACCTCTTCTACCCCAATTCATTGGAGTCTATCAAGACTTGGCAAATATATTTGTACTGATACTGCAAATTTTAAATTGGACGGAGCACTTCCGTGTATTTTCATGGCAGTGGTACTCTCTCTCTGCTATTCCTCTTTGCAATGATGATGTAATGTGGGGTAGTTTTAATAACGTTATTCGAGTGATGATGATCGTATGCGATCTACAGTAGAAGTGAGATGCGGGTCCAGCCAGGTCATACGTTGAGTCGGGACGGATGGGGTAAGTGAGAATAGGACTGAATATGGGCCGACTACACACCTCCCATATCACACTATTTTATTATGCTCCCGATAAAGCTGGTTGCTGGCTGGGAGCGGTACGCCCCTTCTCTATCTAATATGTATCCTCAAGTTTTTTAAACTATTTTTTCTTGGTCTATTGAATCAGATGCAGTGAGAGCGAGGTGGCTGATCTTGAGTGGAAGTATTCCCCTTTTTGAGAAGAAGAACTGTAGAACTGAATCCTTCTCCAAATATGATGACGGTAACGGCTGTGTGAAACCGTGATTTCAATCCAAACCAGAATCAACATCAACAACCGGGAGTAGCCAAGCCAAATTCAGCTTATTCTAATAGTCGAGCGACCAATCTGTTTCCTAGCTATTACTAAATGGGTAGATATTCTTTCATATCTTATCAATCTATGTATGCTCAACCAGCAGTCAGTCATCATGATCATCTTTAGAAAAATATGCAACAACAATGAAAGGTTCTGTAATCGCAAAATCTTCTCTTTCATTACTTTTACCTTTTCTGTAATACTCTTAAGTGGTCTAGACAAAGACAATAGAGAGAACGACTCAAGTCATATGCGAACGAAACTGCACCCACTCAAAATATCATTGTACAATTTTTTTCACACGTGTGTAATATTTTATTTACTTGGTATAAAATAATTTAGTAGAGGAATTTTATTCGGCACAATATCAGCCACATGGATTCATAACTTTTGTATCGATACTGGGCATTGTTATACCTAAATACGAACATATTCTTTATCATGAAAAATAAGTATTGAGTCTTTACAGTCGTAAACTAAAAACAGAGTTGGAAGATGACGGTTCGTTATGAATTGACATTCACTCACTTAGCTGAATTATTTGATTTAATTAAAGATGATGCCCGCATCAAACATTTGAACGCCCAGTCTCCCCAGCCAATTGATCCACATACTGAAAAGCACAAGAACAATAGAATATTAGCACCATTTTCATTCTCCTTGTTTAGCGTTTTGAAAGTAGGGAACCACATGTCCTAACATGTCCTTAACGATAAAACTGCCTACTACTGATTTCACAATAGTAATACAAAGTGTTTGCAGAAACCTGTCCAGATCGAAAACACAACACAACACCTCTGACAGGTAATTCCAAATCCTTATAAGGATAATTCAAATCCTAAATTCTACAATCCTTGAATTTTCTGAGTAATTCTTTTCTCAGTTCTTTCTTCTTTCTACAATGAATGAACAGTTTACTAGAGTCTACTACAAGTTTCCAAGTCCAAGTTAATACCGCTCAATAATAATAACGGGACACGTTTTTTGTTCCGGAATCCAACGCTGGAAACTGCAAAGGTGTTTCATAAATCAGAAGTATGAGAGCATTGAGTAACCTCTTTTGAACATTAATGATGTTTGCAGAAAACTTCTGCCTACTCTTAAGACCAATTGAGAATTTATTTTTCCTTTGTGATTGAAATGAGGATAGGGAATTGTAGAACCTTCCGTTCTGTTTACCAATCAAATCAAATAATACAATAATACTTATCAACAGTTTCATCTTTAAATGATAATCAGTGTTATAGAAGCAAATATAAAATTCTGCTCACGAGTTCCTCTCCATTCATTCATATCTCATTTAATAAGAATTGAAAGATATTTCAAAGGAACCAAATGGAAATCTCCCCATTATCATTTAACTAAGTCTGAGTACATGGTCATCCAGAATAAAAGAAGTATTACAAAGGATGCTAAAACATTTACTATAATTCATTCAGTAAGGGTGTCTGATTTTTTTAAGGTATCTAAAAAACGAGAACTAAAGCTGGATATGTTTTTAAACCGGGCTGTTTTTACAATGCACTCTCTACCATTCGGTCAGGAGCAGCTATGAACTGTTGTTTTCCACAGTTTAATATAAAAAATAGTCAAAAGAAAGCTTGATTTTTTTAAATCTATCATCCTTGGAATTCTAAAGGTAAAATCTCTGAGACAAAGCATGCATGAAATAAAATCTTGTATTTTTGTTGAATCAAACATTTACATTTGAGCCGCATTCCGGTTTTTGGAGGGACGAAGTGTGTCTATTAAGAAGGAAGGCAGTTCTAAACTTAACTGAAGAAATCTTTAACAATCTCAGCAAATAAATGTCGGACTATGCCATTACAGATAAGACTATGCTTCTTCATTCATCAAGTAGATAGGCTCCTCCTCATTCTGTAAACCGCCTCATAATAAAGTGTCCTGACTTTCTAATACAAGGCTAAAGTCAACTTAACCTCTAGACTGCTAAAGTTGTCGTATGATACCCATACTAAGTTATGTCCAGCGGTTAACAAAATAAATAAGGATTCCACTATCTAAAGAAGCTAGATATTTCGGGACATGGGATTGAGATCGTCTCAATTTAGATTTAATGACTGTGTGTGACTGATTTCTAGATTTTATTTAAAGCTACATATTTTAAGTTAAAAAAGTGTCGAATGGAGAAGGCTGAATGAGTGCCAGAAGAGATTACTCGGTCCTATCAATCTTCTAATAACACTAACACCAGTATTGACTGACTCATGAGAGCAACAATGTTAAAGAGAAATATTGGGCTTGTGTTGATCACAAAACGAGTAACAATCTAACAATTCGTGAGGATAGGAGAATCCCTATAAATAGCAAGAATGTTGGTGAAGTAACTGAAAAAGTCGTACCTTGCTGATTCCTGGCATATTGAGGATAAAGCCTATGCCTGGAAGTCGTCGGAGGAAATTTATGGCATAAGGGAAAAATCCTGAAAAGAGGAGGACGAATCCATAAGTCTCAACAACCATTCCGATTATGGGCCATCCGAAAAGAACAATGAGGATCCCACCGAAGAATGCTCCAGTCCCTTTGATCTTGTGACGCTGGAAGAAGAACCTGAACGTCCGTTCCAGTCCGATTACAAACGCCAATCCACAGAGGAATAGAATCTGTCAATATTTATCATTTAATTAGTTTAATCTTTTCTTTTTCTCAATTACTCTTTCTATCTATATCCACCCCCTTTCCACTTTTTACTCAACCGTTCACCAAATATTTCTACTCAATACCCATTGAACCTTGTAAATACACACAGCCATCTTCCCACCTATAAACTACAAGGTGGAGTCTTTTAAGTCGGCTTGAGGCGAACAAAGATCTTTGACAAAGAACCTTTTTAATACCTAAAATACATTCTCCCCCAAAGCCATATATCAATTAAAAGCTTCTAATTGAACTTTGGATCCTTTCGCTATCCTGTAAACAGAAGCTTGAGCCTTATTCATACCTTCATCCTACCATCATTTATAGTTATCGACATGCAAACCATTATGGAGTATTACAGGGTATTAAAAATAAGTTCAGAGGTCAATATGTCATTCATCATTTCCTAGATACCTACGATACTGTCATACCTTAAGCTCTTAGTTCTAATTAATTATACTTCGGCCACCAAGAAAATCCTTTATAACACCTGCACAGTAAAAAAAAACATTTCTTTACGTACTATCAGCAGCCTGCCCAAAGAATCTGCAGAGGGGATTTCCTACAACATTGTAGGAAACGAGAAGATACTCATATCTCGTGCAATATTAATATAGTTTGGAATTTATAGTAAGGGAGTTGATTTTTAATGAAAAGTTTGTAGTCAATTAAGTAAATTAAGTTAAATCTCAATCCATGTTTTGGTACAATCAAGTTAAAGGGCTATAATTTTGAGTTTATGTCCAATAAAATTTAAACTTTACCTCCCAGTCAACAATTGATTGACAATGCTACCATCTAAAACTAGGAATTAAATGCAATAGCTACAATACTTACATTTCCAATCGCCAAAAGTCCTTTGTCGAAGAGTAGGCAAATTCCAAGGAACAAAAAGCCGACTCCAAATGCCACGAGGGCTATCCCAATTTCTAAAATACGAAAACATTAACAAATTCAACAATGAGTTAGCAAAGTTCAAGGATTCAAAAAAGAACACAAACACCCACAAACTTGGTGACAATGCAATGGGCCTTACTTTGGGAATCGGTCGGGTTATACATTTTGTTCTGATATTTGGTTTAATTTAATACGAACTAATAGACAAACTCAATCCTCTTCTTCTGGATCGGTTAGGACAAAAGGGTTAAGATCATTGCTACAAGATGCTCCTAAAAATCACTCCTCAAATCTCCTTCCCTTCCAAAAACGTTCAAGGAATGGAAAAGGATTGAGAGATTTGAAATATTTGAAAATCTATTCCACGTCAGCTAAATCAATTCGAATAGAACTTGAACTTGAACCCGAGCTTTTTCCCGCTCCCAATTCCTCCTCAAGCCCACGAATCTGTTGACCAACTACTCGTAGCCTCTACCGTAAAGTAAACAATTTAGCACCCTAATCCGCCCCATTTGCCCACTAGAGTCTCGTCTAGGCTATTCTCTTGGGAAATGTCTTTGTTGCCTGCATTTCAATTACTACTAAAGTTTTTCATATTTAATCTACATGTCATTAAGGGTTAACTAGAGATGGCATTTAATTTTATTTCATTATTAAGTTTAAGGATATTACGAGCTTATCAGCAGTAACTGTTTCGTAAGGTAAACGTTGTATAAGCTGGTCAAGCCTACAGATTGATGTCTTCGCTAAGAAGCTACAATAATTTGTTTTGTAGCTTACAGAAGTAGTGAAATATTTTATTGATTTCGAGGAGAGAAATTAAAATTAAAATTGTATACATTATATTTTTTAAAGTCCTCATATTTGCGAGATTTGTCTCCGTAAAAGTCGCCACTAGAGTTGCCCTCAATTATGCGGTTTTCCAATGTCAATGCAAGCTTGTTAATTGGAACCATTTATTAAATATATGATTATCATGTGTTGACTGCAGATGCAGAACAGACAAGGTAGCTCTGAGGTCGTGACCTTTAAGCTCGTTTATCAAATTTCAACTTTAAAAAAATGTTTCAATCATCATTTAAAAGCTTATGAATTTGTTGGGTTATGTAATGTTTGAAGGCAGTCTTGGTCTATATAATGTTGCCTAATGGAGTTTAATTAAAAATTTATACATTATGCATAGGTGGTTTTTGGCAGTCTCGTATTATTATTGAAAACTACAATTCAAGGTGCGTGTGATAGTTCTGATGAAGATAAAAAGTACGTTTAATTTGTCTAATAGTTCACAGTAGCAAGAAGGTAATGAATGTTGCAGTTTGGTAATGATATATTTTTGTTAAGAATATTATATTTTGATGATTGGTATGTTATATTAATTACGTTTCGTTTTTTTAATAAGTAGTATTAGAGTGCTTTGGGATGTTTTTCTGTGTTGAAAGGTGAAAATAAAACTTCGTGAGTATGTTCTGAATTGGCAGAGTTATGGCAAAAATTGGAATTTGAATTTCATAATCAATTTCTTTGCAGATACCAAAAGTATTGTATGCAAAGAGTGCAGGGCAATGTTCCATAATGTTTTGTATCTATCAATCATTAGGACATTCTATGCAAAAAATAGTACGAAACTAAGGGTGTTTTAAAACGCATCGACCTCTTGACCGTGTCAAACCACATTTGAAAATTTTTATTCGTTGCAACATCTTTAGACGTCCTCATCGTCACAGCCAAGAACATATTTATTTATGCTATGTAGTCAAATCTTAATTTGTTATCCTTCTCTTCTTGAAATCCTTCATCTCTGGTCATTTAATTCATAAATCTTTTGTTGATCACCCTCCCATACCTTTAAATTGCTTACGACGTCCATCAAGGCTAAGATAATGAAATTCTAATCTATGAGATTTGCCAACCCTCTCATCTTTACAACCAATAGTTACTCCAGCTTCTAGATTACTCGATTGTTTTTACTTTGCAAATTTAATTGTAGAATCTCGTTCCAATGAGTGGCAAAACTTTTAGAAATAAGTTATTATAAAAATGAAGAATAAGATCGGAGACTTGATAAAACTGGGCCGTCTCTATTGATCATCACACATAAATACTTAATTTTACATCAACCACAAAAATTAGACTAATGAAGAATATCATTTTTTGAGACCCACAAGAAGTCCTTAACTAAATCTTTATGCATGCGTTTCTCGTATGCTGCAAAAAGGGATTTAAAAGCTAATAGAATAGTCTGATAAACAATTTGCTAGTACTAAAAAGATTCATGAAGGACATACCTATTAACATGAACAACGATGCATGAATAAAAATTATTTAGTTTACGTAAGTAGAACCGTTTACCTACCAATCCCGATGGTCATCCTTCCACGTACCGGTTTTCTGCCGTACAGGCATGTAACAACCTGCTATGCAATGACGTGGATAAAGTCAAAGGTGAATTGAAATTAACAAAAATTGAAGGAAAAAAACCTGTAAGGAATTGAAAACAACCTGTACACGATGCACAAGTACAGGAATTCTCATATCATACATAATTGGTATCTTAAGATTTATTTTAGATTGAACTATTTTAGATTCGTTATTGAAAATTACTTTCCCTCACGATACGTCGTGATTAGATACATTACAGGGATTAAGTGTAACAGCGTAAAAATCTGATTCACAGGCATCCATACAACTCCCTCGTGTCACTGGTCATAGATTGAGGTATCGCGTATAATTCCACAATTTATAATATATTCAGATTTCCAGTGGCTTGAAAATTGAGTTTTTGATCATCCGATCCCGATCACTAAAATGGTGACACCCTAGAACGACGTTTACTAGCACTTAAATTTGGTATTTAAACTTTATAACGGATTTCAAACTTATGAAAAGATTTGGCTTAAACAAAGGTCTCTTATGCGTTTTTAAAAGTGACCGTTTCGTGTTTCAGTTTTGTCCTACCCTGAAAGTTTGGTACAAGAAAATCAAATTGATGAGTCTCATTCATGAAACGTGTGTATTTGTATTGTGTAAGTGAGTAAGCAACATAGTCATGAAAAAGAGTGATAATATGAAAAAGTACGAGTACCTCGTTGTTTTTAACAGAGCCAAAATTAGAACTACACTTCCTTTATTAGTAGCTTCAGCTACTTATGCGATCGTTTTGTCTGTCCCTCCGTCCGTCTGGCCCTCGATTATTTCAGAAACGGCTCCATATATTCAAAAATCCAAATAGCGCATTTACTATTCAGGTCCCAGGCATCTTCAGGTGCTATTTAGTTTTGTCGAAAGGTCAACCGTTGACGACCTAGGTCACAAGTCACGAAACTTTTAAATTGAAACATTCATCATGTTGGGTATCAATCGAAAGCTGTTGTCAAGGGCTATCATTTGTACTATTTAGTTTTGTCGCAAGGTCAACCGTTGCAACCAAGGTCAAAAGTCATGAAAAATTTAAATTGAAATAATCATCATGTGGGGTATCAATCGAAAGCTGTTGTCAAGGGCTATCACTTGTGATATTCAGTTTTGTGAAAAGTTCTTCCGTTGACGACCTAGGTCACAAGTCACGAAAGTTTTAAATTGAAACAATCATCATGTTGGGTATCAATCGAAAGATGTTGTCAAGGGCTATCATTTGTACTATTTGGTTTTGTCGCAAGGTCAACCGTTGACGATCTAGGTCAAAAATCATGAAAATTTTAAATGGAAACAATCAAAATGTCAAACGTTGTTGCATTCTACTAACAAAGGGAAAGCTGAAGCTACTCCTTACATCTGTGCTTGATCAGTTTATTGTTTTAAAAATCGCCATAGCCATTACTATAAAATATAGTTGGTACTTGGGGCTATATACTGGCAAGTCTAAAATTCAAAGGGGTTACTTTTGTACCCAGTCGGGTTACTTCTGTACTTATTGAAGCAAATGAATACTGAATCTAAACATTAAGAGCTGATGACCGATGTGTGTTTGCGGTGTCCTGTCCTGTGTTAATTTCGTGTTTTTTTTTATTATTTATCCGATCTCGCCAATTTTTTTTAATCGATAGATATTAATGAGGAGCTATCAAATTATAAAAAATATCTC